>JAVJIF010026483.1:0-63475 GCA_038442645.1 Agave tequilana
TTCTATTATATTTGACTAGTTTGATTGCTTGTATCATTTCATGAGACATCAATGATTGTTTCACTTTATTTGTGTAGTTGATATGAGCTTGTATCAGTGTCATTTCATGTGTTGGTAGTTTGTCGCTATTGGCTTAGGCCTAGTTTTGATACAACTTAGATTATGACTTGACTTGGCTCGATGTTGAGGTTGGTATAGTTTGCGTTAGTTATCAGATTTCATATTCATGTATTTGGTAATTATTTCCGATCGGAACACTTTTTGGATATTGTGGATTAGTAGATATGACGTCTCTATCGATATGAGACGATTTAGAGATACTACAGATAATAGGTCAGATGTAGTTGTGTTAGACATTTCGGGACTCGATGTTTGTCATCAGATATTAGTATTTTTACTAGTTCTTATTCAGTTATTTAATATGTTGGAATCGATCTTTTGTGAGGAAAGTTGGATAGTGATTTGGATTGATCTTGAGTTGGAGTTAATCTAGAATTTACATTCTTTATATCAGACCTTGAACTCATTAAGATAGGTTTGACGTAGCTGGATTTATAGTTGTGAGTATTTGAGATTTTTTAGATGATATTTTATTGATGTTGAGTATCAGAAGTAGATATCTAGACCATATGTTGTTTGAGGATGTTTCCACTTTAGATATGATTTTTGGTATATGTTGACTTAGTTGGTCTCGAGAATATGCCATGTGCTTCATATTTAGCTATTGATTACTTTAGTTAATAGAGATTGAGTTATTTGTTAGTGACCTAGTTGATATCGGTGATCATGTACTTCAGAGTTATCAGATAGCAGTCATGACTTTATCAGTTATTGGTGAGACTATTTGTTGGTGATCATACGATGTATTTTAGAGTTATAGGAGTTGGTATATATCTGTGTATTTATCAATTTTTAGTGACACTATTGTGTTAGTGGCCATATCTCCAGTATCCTATTTCAGATATCAGATATAGTTGTCAGCTACTTAGTTGTCAGATTATCAACTATTATTGACATTGCTAGTTATTGGAGATATCAGTCACTCTTAATAAAACTCATATTATTGCTTGTTAATAAAAGACACGATAACCCGGGGAACAGGGGTAATAGCCTGATGATGCAGGTCGTGTATTTTGTAAGGACTTATTATGGTACCGAGTTGTGGATTCCAACCATAGGGAATCAAGGTAGTACTGGCTACCTTGTTATTCAGTTGTCAGTTGTTAGACTATGCCCGGATCACGACGCCACTAGTTGTCTTTTTGTGTGGAGCTGTGTTCTTCAGTTATTAGAGTCTTGCGGCTTGTCCTGGTTCAGCGCCAGGGATGTTAGCCATGGTACCGGGCATGCACAATATCCTTCCAAAACACATGCACTACATTGGCAGGCAGTTACATCAATGATACTTTGTTTGATATATGGAAAATGGCTGTGGTATAGGACACAGCTAAGTACTACATTAGTTAAGTTAATGACAACCAACCAGATTAGTGACATATGCTAGGTTACACATCTTGACATCAGTTGTGTTGTTTAAAGTTGTAATAGTTACATTTTATCTTCATACATGTTGTTATTCAGTTATCCTTTAGTTGTCTGTTTATCATATTATTTAGTTATCTTCTGTCTGCGGTTTATTTTGTTATTATTCAGTGCATATTGTTTATATACATGAGCGCTGTCCTTTACACACACACACACACACACTCATTGGGTCACTTTCTGACGACTCTGGATTTGTACGTTCAGATATTGGATGCTTTCTTATATTATTCAGGTGTTCGTTGAGATCGTATGCTTCGTGAGGAGCTAGAGTTTCTCCCTATTTGATTTGGGTATTCTTATCTTTCTTTCCTTTTTATTATTTTCTGATTCTCGATATATCAGATTCAGTTGTTATTCCAGATCTTCATTTATATGATATCATACGTGGATGCTTATATGTGATACTGCAGTAATCATGATTTTTATAGTTTTTTTTATAGCTTGTTTAGGGTTACTTGAGGCTTAGCATGTATACTTGAGGTATTTTCCGTGCGTATATGTGTCGCCGACTCTCATCGCCTCTCCGCTTCAGCGTATTTTGGGAAACAGGCCGTGCACAGGATTTTCTTGATATCAGAGCCTAGGTTTTCGATTTGCGATCTTGAACATTAACTTTTCTTTCGCAAGAAAAATCTAGTTCATACTGATAACTTGAAATAAGGTATAGATACATTGCATGTGCACATACTATCCATATTATGATATTCAGTCCATTTGGAATTGATCGTCCTCTTTGGAATCCATCTTGATTCTTTTATATCCCTGATTTCATCTCTTATTTTAGAGTGATCTGGAATCCATCTTGATTTCCTTCTTTTATTCTATTTCTCCTGATTTGTCTCTTGGTCTGTTACTCCATGTTGAAGCCAGTAGCATATATCAGAGTAGCGCAGCAGAAGCGTGGTGGATTTATGATGTGCCCGACGTGAAGCTTGGTTGTCTTCTCCTTTGATTTTGAATTCTTTTTACTATTCCCTACCCTGTTGAAATTTCGGAGATAAAATTTTTATAAGGTGGGTAGAATGTAATATCCCTAGTTAGTAATACTGTATATTTATTTTCCTAATGTATTTATTTGATTTATTGATTATTTTTATTTAATCAACTTAATTTATAATTTTTTTCTTGTGATTATTATTATTATTATTAAATATGCAAATTATTTTTTTGGGATTATTAAATGTTAATTTGGCTTTACATTTACTATTATTATTTTTCAGCATATTTAATTACTAATTACTATTAATTCTATTTTTATTATTATTAATTATTTTTGTTAGTAGTGGTTGTTACTATTACTATTTCATTTCGGGTATTATTATTTATTTATTAGTTTATTATTATTATGACTACTTGTTTTTAGTAGTAGTTATTATTATATTGATGATGATTATTATTAGTGTTGTTATTATTATTGTTATTAGTATTGTTAATTATTATTGGTGTTTGTGTTATTTATTATTTTGATATTAGTATTAATATTAGTATCGATCATTGTTACTATTGTATTTTCTCTAATTAGCCTCTTATCCCTTAACCCATTAGTGATCCATGTTCTAAGCCATCAACTCATACCCATTAGCCTTGATCTAACCCATTTCCTATTTCCTACCCATTTACCCAACTACTAATACCCACAACCCGAAACCCAATATCACCTTATATATAAATAATCCTATCTCTTAATCTATTCTCTAAGCCTAACCCTAAACTAATATCCATCTCCTCCCCCATGGATCAAGGCACCATGGCCTAGATTCCACCCCAATCCTCCGTCGACGAGTGCGAGAACCCCCTCCACCATCGAGCAAATGCAACCACATCCCTCCATCGACGTTGTGCCGGCGTCGAACCATGAACCCACGCCATGATCCACCTGCAGTCCAGCGCACCCATGGCACCTCGGCAAAGCACAGCACACCATAACATCAGATCTCACCCTTGAACCTCCCTGCGCACCTCCTCCTTACGCACAGCACTGCCGAACTCCGAAGCTATGGCCTTCTTTCCTCCTTCCAACCAGCGCCACCCTGCCATCCACAGCAGCCCACACAAACTCCCCTCCCCTATGGCCAGCCCAGGCCCTTCCTTCATCCTCCATGGGCTACTCCTAGGCTGTTTCCCCTTGGCTGCCACAGCCCCAAGCCGCAATGCCCCCATGCCCCTCCTCTTGGCCGAGTGCAAACCGCAAACCCCCCCAGGTCGTGCCATGGTTGGGCCTCAAGGCAAGCCAGTCCCACTTCATCATGTCCCCAACAACAACAATTACAAACCCCTATTCTGTCCATCCGTGGATCACCGTTGATCGCTGTCAGCGAGTGCGAACGCACCCGCGCCCTTCATGGCGAGATCCTATATCCATCGACATCGTCTGCGGCCTCTGTTCCCTCCGTTGAAGCCTCCGTCAGTGCGCCGTAAGTTCTCATCTCCTCTCCATTGTCCGAATCCCCCATCTCCACCTTACTGGCATTCCCCCTTTCGTCCCCTCCGTGGATCGCCGTTGATTGTCGTTGGTGAGCGCGAACGCACCCGCGCCCTTCACGGCGAGATCCTCTATCTATCGACCTCCCCCGCGGCCTCCGCCGCCTCCGTCAGAGCCTCCGTTAGCACGCCACAAGTTACCCCAATGTAAGTGCATTAATATGTGTAATTGTTATGTGTAGGGGTATGTGGGGGTATATTAAATTAATTTGTGTGTTTATGGGTGTAGTAAGTGTGCGTGGGTATTTTTGCATGTGGTGTTTGTTAATTCATGTAAATGTTTGCATGTTTATAAATGTAGCATGTGTGGGTGTATGTTTGCATGGATTGGTGTATGGGTGTACGATGGGTATGTATGCTTGTGTGAGATTATTTCATGTGTGTGTGAGTGTATTTAAATGTGAGTATATAAGTATATATATGTATGTATGTATAATAAGTGTATATATATATGTGTATGTATTGATAGGTAGTCAAAAGTACATGTTTATCATCATATTTCCCTTTTTATTCTTGTATAAAGTACTGCTACGTAACGTTTTATTATTTAGTATTGTGCAAGCCTTGAGTAATTAAAGAATAAATAAATTGTTGGCCCAGAGGCCTTCCTCTCTAGTTTTGATGATGATTAACTCATGAAGTTATATTTACTAATAATCTTGTGATTTTAGTTTCAGATCATGTAACAAGATATTAGTTGGTGATTGCTTCAAAAAGAGGAGTTTGGAAGCCTTCACTTGGTGATTCCCGTGCCCGAGCATCAAGTTCATACCTTTGCACTCGGTGGATCACGTTTGGGATCGAGTCGGCTTGAAGATGAAGATCGTCAAGAAGACTTAGGTATCCTAGTTTAGTTTAGTGTGTTTTAGATCCATGTGTAAAGCTTAGTATAGCTGATATGCTCAAGTGCACAACACACACGATTTATGTTTTGGATTTGGTTTTCATGAATAGTTGATCAAAATAAGTTTACTTTATTTTTATGTATATTAGATGTGTTTAATATACATACATGCTTCATATATTAAACAAACTTATTTTGATATGTCTATTCATGTGTTTTAGGAAAAATCAGATTTCCTATTGAAAAATCCAAGTTTGGTAAAATACAAGTTTTGTTTTTTGGTAAAAATGATAAGACAAAAAATAGTTCAAATTGCTTGACATTTGAATTGAAATTTTTATCACATGTTTATATATCAATGCAAAATGATAAAACTATTTTTGGGTATTTTTACAAGAGTTAAAAGATTTTATTAAAATATTTTAACATGATTTTCTGACCCAGTTTCTGACCCAGACTGTGGCTGATAGGCCAGGTCGGTCGACCGGGTGGTCGACCGAACCATGGGCCGGTCGACCATTGCGGTCGACGACGTGCACAGCCTTGTGCACGTCTGGCAGACAAAAGGGCCGGTCGGCCGGCCGGTCGACTGGACCAGAGAGCTTTGCTCTCTGTATCTGGGCGGTCGACCGGACGGTCGACCGGAGAAGAGAAGTCTGCTCTCTGTATCTGGGCGGTCGACCGGGCGGTCGACCGATTTTGCCCAACGGCCATAAATATGACCGTTGGCGGTCGACCGGGCGGTCGACCGCAAGCCTGTCAGGCTGCCAGATCAGCCTAACGGCTAGTTTCAGGGTTTGGCCTATATAAACCCCATTTGATTGGGATTTTGGCTAAGGTTTTTACAAGAGAAAAATTCCAGTTTCCCAAGTGTTTTTATACTGTTTTCAAAAGAGTTTTAAAGCTTAAAGATTTCATCTTTATTGTTTTTCAAGGGTTTTGGAAAATCAAAGAAAACTAGGTTTTTGGGATATTGCTTTGGATTTACATTTCTATTATCTACAAGAGATTTCCCAAGTAGTTTTTCTTTGTTATTTGTTTTCCAAAAACACCTTGATTTCCACACTTGAGCTATATCATCTATCCTAATCTATTAGGATCTTTGTTTTGTGGAAAAGAGAAAAAGAGAAGTGTTTGAGGTTGATTAAGCCTCCAAGTTGTAAACCCTCCTTGTTTTGTTGTATCCCTCTTTGGTAGAGGTTGATCGGAGTGGTATTGGTTTGTAACCCTCTTCGGTAGAGGTGTTTATGGTTGTTTGGCTACGGGCTTACCCCTCAGTTGTGAGGCGGTGTTTGAGAGAGGAGTTCGGTACTCCTAGTGTTGTAACAAACCTCCTCGGTGGAGGTTCCCTCGGTGGGAGTACAGTGGATTAGAAATCCTTCTCGGTGAAGGCGAGGACGTAGAGCTAGGGGCTCGAACCTCGGAACATATCTTTGTGTTTGTGTTTGATCCATTGTCTCTCTTACTCTCTCTCTTTTATTTGTGCAAAGCATCATGCTTCATTCATATCATTCATTGCTTGTGTTGTGCCTTGCATTATTTCATATTGCTTATCATCCTTATATGCTTGGCTTGTTTGTGTGTGCCTCACTTATACTTAACCACAAGAGCTTCATATAGCACCTCAACCCTTATCTAGGGGAATCAAGAGGAGTTAGTCCAGAGCCCTTCACGGGGAATTCAGCTACACTTGTGAGTTGTATTAAGTGTGTTGCAAAATAGTTTTTAAGCTTCCGCATTTAGCGCATTTAGTTTATAGATTAGCATATCACCTATTCACCCCCCTCTAGGTGTTTTCAATTGGTATCAGAGCCTACACTCCTGATACTTAGGCTTAACATCCTAGGAGTGAGATCTTTTGTTTGCTAATCTACATTTGCATTTGCATATTTGTTTGCTTGCACACATTTTAGTTTACACTCATGGATAGCCCTCCTATGTTTGATATTTCTAGACTTGAGATTTGGAAGGTTATGATGAGTTGTTATTTGAAGACTCTAGGTTTGCATGTCTTTCTTGCCGCTACCAAGAAATGCTATCTTGGTAACCGCATTAATATAGGGGCCAATGCACAAGCCCTTGAGGCCATTAGAAGCACATTACCTAAAGAATATCTTTTGCTTGCTTCTAACTTTGATTCTGCATTTGCAGTGTGGAACATGTTGACAACCACCACCACCTCCAAGCTTCAATTGCCAATCCAACCGGAGGAGTCTAGTAGAGAATTCGATTCTCAATGCTATATGATCCAAGGGAATGACTCCCTTGAGGTACAATCGAAACTTCAACTAGATAGTGATAATGCTAGTTCTTCATGTGATGAATTTGTTGATGCACATGCTTTGAATGAAGAACTTTCAATTGTTTGTGAAAAATTGATTGAAAAATATAACATTTTGAAAAAGAAAAGTCTAGGCCTTAATAAAGAAAATAAAAGTTTGCAATCTAGACTTAACAAGATTTTGCAAGAGAAGGTTGAGGTCTATAATGAAAGGGATTCATTGAGATCTCAATTAGAACTTGCACTTAAAGAAATGAATTTTTGAAAATCAAAATGATGCCATGTTGTTTTGAAAAATAATGAGGTTTTATCTTCTAAAGTAGATTCTACTTTAAGAGATAACAATATTTTGAAAAGAGAAATTGAGTTTATTTCAAAAGAATTAGAAATTTGTATTAATAAAAATAAATCTTTGAAAATAATATTGATACACATGTTTGCCATGCTAGTGTAGCTTCACCTAGCATACCTATTGCTTGCACCTCTTCTTCTAGGATTAATGATGATTTTTGTTTGTTAAAGAAGAGAATGGATTGTTTGGGCTCCACTTTGAGCCAATGTGCCAAGAGCCATACACGTTTGGAAACTTTGTTTCGAAAGAAACAAGTTCCATCTATTCATGCACACCCTCCACGGCATACACATGCTCCTCACGGATACACCCATCACATGTATGCTCATGTGTACACTTGTACACATTGTGGACGTAAGGGCCACCTTGCTAAATTTTGTTTTGATCGTATACATGATTGTAATTTAGCAAAGAATTTGTTTGGGTTAGGAAGAAGGACTAACCCCCATGGACCCAATAGAATGTGGGTACCAAAGGCCACCCCTCTTGTTTATAATGTAGGTGTGGGCTCTCGCATGACGTGAGAGTAGTGGTACCTTAGAGTGGATGCGTTCCGTACTTAAAGAAAACATTTTGGATGCATCACTTTCAAGGGAAGTTTTGGTGGAGAGGACCACCATGTTTTGGAGACAAGGAAAGTTGCCGTCTAGGTTTTGGTAACGATTCCTAACTCCTATTTATTGTTTACATGCTTTCATATTATTTGTTTATAGCATGTTTTATTGTTTGTAGATTAGAATGTAAATGCCATGTATATTAGATCCTTGACATGCATGTATAGCCCTTTTGAGACACCCATGCTTATATGGACCCATATTTAGTGTTCTCACCTTTGTTTAGCTATCATGTCTATCATAGGTTTAATAACATATGGATTTACATAATAATCATGTTTTTGTTATCATGATGATTTTTGTCTTGTTTTATGCTTCATGCTATGAATATATGTTTAAATGTTGTTTTTATTAAGACTAGGTATATATTTGTGCATATAGTGGGCCACAAATAAATCTATATATGTTTGAGCTTGAATGTTTATTTGAAACCATTAGATGTGTTAGTATAGTCTAGTTTTGATGATTCATACATTTTAAACTTGTATTCACATTTTTGGATTTGTTTTATGAATTTTCATTTCATGTATATGTTTATTTTGCTAAACTTTAAGATATACATGTATACCTCTTGAGTCATTTGCCTTTCATGCAAATCTTTATTTATGGACTCAATTGTGTTTAGGGATATGTATGTATATTTCTTGTGTTGTCAAAACATACATATACCTTGAAATGAAATTTGTTTTAATAAAGATTTAGTTGTTTCATGTTTTTGTGTTTATGTTTAACTTCATGTATATGTCTATCTTGTCCAAACTATTAGATATACATGTATATCCTTTTGAGCCACGTGCCTTCATGCATATATCTTTGTGGACTCTTTGTGTTTGGATATGTATGTATACTTTAGTTTGTATAAGACATACATATACCTTGAAGATTAAATATGTTTTGATGATTTTCTTGTTTCAAGGAATATTGAGCTTAATGGAACAATTTTTTCATGATTATGACATTCACACTTTATTTGTACACTCACTTTTTATGTTTACTCATGTGTTGTTTTCATGAGTCATATTTATGCTTCATTGACTTGAGTGTTAGATATCATGTGGATTTATTATTTCATGAAAAACAATTTGTTTTTATTCCTTACTTGAAGGATTTCGTGCTAATTAACAAGTTTTTCCATTTAACTAGTTCGTATTCTTCATATGGTAGATGTTTTCAAGCATACAATAATTTTCAAACCTATTTTTGAAAACCCCTACCGTCCACGGGCGGATGGATGGGCGATCATGTTCATGTATGCTTTACAATGAAAATCATTTAAAAACTTGAACCATGATTGGGAGGATTAGTTATATGATGTATACACTTGATCATTATTGTTGTTTCAATTGGTATCATTGAATTTTTTTTTCAATTGGTATCAATTTTGCCCTTTCTTGTATACTCATATATGTTTGTATGTATGTATACTTTCAATTACAAATAGTATTAATTTCGATTGGTATTAAATTTTTCATACATATATATTTTGTTTATGCTTAAGCTTGTATGTTTAAATGAATATCATGTTTCAATTGATTAGTTTTCAATTGGTATCTTTAAACAAGCTTATGCATGTTTTTAGTTGGTTTTTCATAAAGGGGGAGAAAACTCATATTTTAGTTTTCAATTAGTATTTTGTTCCCTTACTTTATGATAGAAAATAATAATTTCAATTGATATCATATGTTTTAAATGAACAATTATTTCAATTGGTATCAAGATGTTGTTTTCATTGTTTAAATTGGTATCAAGAGGCACTTCATTGACATATTTTTTAATTGGTATCAAGTCACCCCTTATTGACTTTGTTTTGTTTTTAGACAAAAAGGGGGAGAAAAACTTAAATTGATTGTTTTGGTTTTTTACCCCTTTGTTGATGATTGACAAAAAGGGGGAGAAAGATTTTGAGTTTGAGTTTTATATATGCATATTTATGGTTTTGCATATATTAAGTTTAATTGGTATCTAGAATATGTTTATTTGTTTTTGAAAATATTTCATTGGTATCTAGAACCTATTTTTGTTTATGCATAATATTCATTGCATAATTATGTTTATTTGTTTATGCATGAGTTAAGGGGGAGCTTCTTTGAAGCTTAACTTTAATCCATGCATATATAACTCCATGAGTTTTGTCATCATCAAAAAGGGGAGATTGTGGCCCAGAGGCCTTCCTCTCTAGTTTTGATGATGATTAACTCATGAAGTTATATTTACTAATAATCTTGTGATTTTAGTTTCAGATCATGTAACAAATATTAGTTGGTGATTGCTTCAAAAAGAGGAGTTTGGAAGCCTTCACTTGGTGATTCCCGTGCCCGAGCATCAAGTTCATACCTTTGCACTCGTTGGATCACGTTTGGGATCGAGTCGGCTTGAAGATGAAGATCGTTAAGAAGCTTAGGTATCCTAGTTTAGTTTAGTGTGTTTTAGATCCATGTGTAAAGCTTAGTATAGTTGATATGCTCAAGTGCACAACACACACAAGATTTATGTTTTGGATTTGGTTTTCATAAATAGTTGATCAAAACAAGTTTACTTTGTTTTTATGTATATTAGATGTGTTCAATATACATACATGCTTCATATATTAAACAAACTTATTTTGATATGTCTATTCATGTGTTTTAGGAAAAATCAGATTTCCTATTGAAAAATCCAAGTTTGGTAAAATACAAGTTTTGATTTTTGGTAAAAATGATAAGACACAAAAATAGTTCAAATTACTTGATATTTGAGTTGAAATTTTTATCACATGTTTATATATCAATGCAAAATGATAAAACTATTTTTGGTATTTTTACAAGAGTTAAAAGATTTTATTAAAATATTTTAACATGATTTTCTGACCCAGTTTCTGACCCAGACTGTGGCTGACAGGCCAGGTCGGTCGACCGGGTGGTCGACCGAACCATGGGCCGGTCGACCGTTGCGGTCGACCGACGTGCACAGCCTTGTGCACGTCTGGCAGACACAGGGCCGGTCGGCCGGCCGGTCGACCGGACCAGAGAGCTTTTCTCTCTGTATCTAGGCGGTCGACCGGACAGTCGACCGGAGCAGAGAAGTCTGCTCTCTGTATCTGGGCGGTCGACCGGTTTTGCCCAACGGTCATAAATATGACCGTTGGCGGTCGACCGGGCGGTCGACCGCAAGCCTGTCAGGCTGCCAGATCAGCCTAACGGCTAGTTTCAGGGTTTGGCCTATATAAACCCCATTTGATTGGGATTTTGGCTAAGGTTTTTACAAGAGAAAAATTCCAGTTTCCCAAGTGTTTTATACTGTTTTCAAAAGAGTTTTAAAGCTTAAAGATTTCATCTTTATTGTTTTTCAAGGGTTTTGGAAAATCAAAGAAAACTAGGTTTTTGGGATATTGTTTTGGATTTACATTTCTATCATCTACAAGAGATTTCCCAAGTAGTTTTTCTTTGTTATTTGTTTTCCAAAACACCTTGATTTCCACACTTGAGCTATATCATCTATCCTAATCTATTAGGATCTTTGTTTTGTGGAAAAGAGAAAAAGAGAAGTGTTTGAGGTTGATTTAGCCTCCAAGTTGTAAACCCTCCTTGTTTTGTTGTATCCCTCTTTGGTAGAGGTTGATCGGAGTGGTATTGGTTTGTAACCCTCTTCGGTAGAGGTGTTTGTGGTTGTTTGGCTACGGGCCTACCCCTCGGTTGTGAGGCGGTGTTTGAGAGAGGAGTTCGGTACTCCTATTGTTGTAACAAATCCACCTCGGTGGAGGTTCCCTCGGTGGGAGTATAGTGGATTAGAAATCCTTCTCGGTGAAGGCGGGGACGTAGAGCTAGGGGCTCGAACCTCGGAACATATCTTTGTGTTTGCGTTTGATCCATTGTCTCTCTTACTCTCTCTCTTTTATTTGTGCAAAGCATCATACTTCATTCATATCATTCATTGCTTGTGTTGTGCCTTGCATTATTTCATATTGCTTATCATCCTTATATGCTTGGCTTGTTTATGTGTGCCTCACTTATACTTAACCACAAGAGCTTCATATAGCACCTCAACCCTTATCTAGGGGAATCAAGAGGAGTTAGTCCAGAGCCCTTCACGGGGAATTCGGCTATACTTGTGAGTTGTATTAAGTGTGTTGCAAAATAGTTTTTAAGCTTCCGCATTTAGCGCATTTAGTTTATAGATTAGCATATCACCTATTCACCCTCCCTCTAGGTGTTTTCATAAATGAAGCCCAATTGAAGCCCAGAAGCCCACATGCATGATTTATTTTAGTAATTTAGAAGCTTCTATCTTATCTAACCAAATCTAAACTTGAATTTTAAATTATTAATTTAAAATCTAGGGGAGGAGGAGGAAGGATAAAGTAGGACTCCTAATTGCTATTCAAATCTAAGGGGAGAAAGGCTTGAAGATAAAGATAAAGGGACCAAATCCTTTTCAAAGTCAGATTTTTTATAACTTGCTTCCCAAGTTATCCCAAATTCTCAAGATCGAGGGTCAGGATGCAGAATCCAAGAGGAGGCGCCCAGATGGGCGAATGAGAGGAGGCTATGCGCTCAAGCGCGTGGTAGATGGCCACGAGATTGCCGCGGAAACGCCCGCATTTCCGCGGGTTGTTGATAGAGACACAGGGAGCGTGAAGGAGGTCTACTTTATCTTGAAGACTTTGGCCCAAATCTTCTATAAAATGGACCCCCTGCGGTAAGTACAGAGCACCTCATCCAGAGAGAAGAAGAATAAGGCTAGTGTTATGGATTTAGGGTCTTTTGTTAGATTAGTTGAGCCTCTTTTGAGTTCTCTTATTTGTAATTATTGTTGTCTTTGGCTTGGCCATTGTAAGGAGGAAGGAGAAGAAGCTTGTACCCAAGGATTGCATCACTAAAGGTTACTTTTTCTTTTTTATGTTGTTATTCTTGTTCTTTTAATTTCAAGTCTACCTTTTATTTCTTTGTTCTTGGTTTGGTTTTCGGCGTTATCTTTAATCTTTCTTCCTTCTTTTTCTTTTCCTTAAAGATCTTAAAAATAAAAATATGGTTAAAACAAAAAGAATTCTAGGCTAGAATGATTCGAGGGTAACTAATCACTAGATCGACTAGGGTTAGATATAGGGTTAGTTGATTAATCTAATGGATTTGCAATCGAGGGTTAGATTAATCCTTTGAAGTTAAGTGATGATAGTCCAACTTAATGATTTAGAAAATTAGGGCTTGGCTTTGGATTAAGTAGGGTTTGGCTTTAGATTAAGTTTAGGGGTATGGTTTGTTGGTTTAAAGGCCCATCACTCTAGTTTTGATGATGATTAACTCATGTAGTTATAGTACTAATGATCTTGTGTTTAAATTAGTGTCAGATATTTGATCAAGATTTTGTTGGTGTTTAGCTTCAACAAAGGATTTAAAGTCAAGTTTTAGAGCTAGCACTTATTGATTCAAGAGCTTGTGCATCAAGATCACATCACGTACTCAAGAGGAGTCTAGCTCATTGGATCAAGGTTTGGACCAAGTCAAGAAGGAGAAGAAGTTTCCCAAGTGAAATTTTTTTAAGAGAAGACTTGTGTCTAGGTTTGTTTGTAAGTGTTAATATTTTGTTTTTAGATAAAATGTAAAGGATAGATTAGTTGGTGGATTGCTCAAGTTCATATACACTCACAAGATTTATATGTGTTTTCATAAAAGCGTTTTCATTATGGAAAATACCGTTTTAATTTTTAAGCTTCAAAGTATACACATGTTTTACCAAAACTTTATTTAGAGCTTAATATCAAAAACATAGATATTTTATCATATATGTGTAGTGGATCATATCCATACACACTAAGCTTTAAAAGTGTTTAGAATATCTTATTTTTATATTTGGAGGAGCTTTGGAAAATCGGTTTTCAATTTGGAAAAATCATTTTGGAAAAATACAAATTTTTGTTTAAGGCAAAACTTTCATATTACAAAAATATTTTAAAATGTTTGTAACATGTTTTGATTTTTACTCAAACATGTTTGTATATCAAAGTATATTACTGAACTTATTTTTGTAGATTTTTAATGAATTTATGGGATTTTATTGAAGGTAAAATGACATGTTTTTAATCCCTAAAAATTGCTGGACTGGCTTTCTGCCGGTTGACCGGGCGGTCGACCGAGACAGAAGTCGGTCGACCGCTCCGGTCGACCGAGATAGAAGTTGGTCGACCGCTCCGGTCGACCGGTGTGCACGGTCGACCGATGTGCACAAGCGTGTACAGCTTGGGCCGGTTGACCGCTCGGTTGATCGACAGAGAGTCTCTGCTCTCTGTAAATAGCCCCGGTTGACCGGGCAGTCGACCGCTAGGTTATTGCCAGATTGCGATCGACCGGTCGGTCGACCGATCTTCCCAAAGGTCAAAAATTCGACCGTTAGCGGTCGACCAGGTGATCGACCGACAGCAGACAGATCTGCTGAGTTGGCCTCAAATGGCCACATTTTTTAAGCCTATAAAAGGGGCTTCTCTTGGACTGTTTTCTATAAGATTTCAAAAGAATTTTTGGGCTAATTTTTTCTACCTATTTCAGTGGTTTCCTCCACATGTTTTAGAGCAAATATTTTCAAATCAAAAGGAGAGTTTATCAAAAGGTTTTCAAAAGTGATTCTTTGAGTTTTTCACCACAAATTCAATCTTAGTTTTTCTCACACATACTTAAGTTTTCCATTGCTATATCAATCCTATAGGAGAGTTGTTGTAAGTTTTATGTGATCAAAGTGTTTAGATCACCAAGGTGTTCATTCTTGTTTTGAGGAGGCAGACTTGCGGGTTCGCGTTGTTTCGAGTTCTAGTGAAAGCTCGGTGTAGAGGTGCGGCCTCGGCAAACTAGTGGGCTTGCGGTGTCTAGTTCTTGTGGGAACAAGAGAGGGACTAGTGAGTCCAAAGAGTTCTAGTGTGAACTCCTTATAGGTGTTGCGACATTGAGTGATGTAGTGGGATCGGATTATAGCGAAAATCTTTCATAGTGTTGAAGGCGGGGACGTAGAGCAAGGGTGCTCGAACCTCGAAATAAATCTCCCGTGTTTGTAATTGCTCTCTCTCTATCTCTCACTTGTGTTTATATCTTGCGTGCTTATATTGCTTTCATCTTTATATGCTTGATATATACTTGTGCTCAAATTGTTATATGCTTGAGTTTGTTTGCTCACACTTGTATTCAACCAAGAGAGCCATAGCGGCACCTCAACTCTTATCTAGAGGAATCTTGAGGAGATAGTCCAGAGCCCTTCATGGGAATCCGGCTACACTCTTGTGTTATACTCGGTGCGTTATGCATAATAGTTTTTAGTTTGCATAAATTATTTTAAATCCGAATTAATTCACCATTAGATTAGCTAGTCACCTATTCACCCCCTCTATGTTATTTCAATTGGTATCAGAGCCTCGTGCTATACAACATTGAGTTAAAGATCCTCATTTATAACTAATCACAATATTTGTGCACACACATGGATTTCATGTCACCTCCCACTTTTGATATTCTTAACATCCAAACTTGGAAGGTTAAGATGTCAATGTACCTCAAAGGCCTAGGTATTCATGTTTATCTTGCTACCATTAAGGATTCATATTTTAGTAATAGCATGCATCTTGAGGCTAATGCAAAAGTCATCCATGCTTTAAAGTCAACCCTAAATGATGAATATTTATCTAGGGCTTCTAACTTTGATTCGGCTTTTGTAATATGGAACACTAAGTCTCCCTTGACGAACAAGAACAATACTTTGCGGGGAGCAACTCGGATGATGAAAGTGATACTTTCAACTTGTGCTACATGGTCTAAGGGGATAACCCCCTTGAGGTAAATTCTGAATCCGAGCTAGAAGAAGATATTGACATGTCTTATGATGAGCTTGAATCTTTTTGTCAACAACTTCTTAAAAAATATAATTTGCTTAAAAAGGATTATAATAAATTGAAAAAGAACAACACTTCCTTGTTAAAAGAAAATGAGGCTCTTAAAAATAAATTTGCATGTATTTAAAAAGAAAATGATATGTTGAAAAAGGATAATATATCCTTGACTTCTAAATTGAATGATCTTTGTGAAGGAAATACTTCTTTGAAAAATAAAATTATTTTGATGGAAAAGAAAAGGAAATTGCTTTGAATGAAAAAAAAACTGTTTAAAAAGAAAAATTATTTTAAAGAAAAAGAAGAATGTTTCTAAAAAGAACAAGATTGATGATTCTCATTCTCACCATGCATTTCATGTAACCATTGATAAAAATGAGATTAAATTTTTGAAAAATAGAATAGATTGTTTGAGCTCAACTTTGAGCATTGTGCATTTAATCATAATATATTAGAAACCTTGTTTCAAAAGAAACAAGCTCCACATGTTCATGCACGTTACCCATAACACAAATATGCACACTTTGCACATCATGATCACACTCACACTCATGTGCATTCTAGAGTGTACAAGTGTACACATTGCGGCCGCAAAGGCCATTTAGCAAAATTTTATTATGATAAAGTAAATTCTTTAAATTTTGCTAATAAAATGTTTGGGTTCTGAACAATGTTAAACCCCATGGACTCAAAAGAAAATGGGTATCAAAATCCCCACCTCTTGTGTTTGATGTAGGTGTGGACTCTCACGTGATATGAGAGACTTGGTGCTTGGTGATGGATGCATGAGCTTGATGGATACTACAAATTGATGCATCACTATCAAGGAAGTTTGGTGGGAATACCACCATGTTTTGGAGATTTAGAGTATACTTCGTTTGGTTTGGTAACTATCTCTAAACTCTTATTTTATTTACATACTTTTACATTAATAATTTTTAGCATGTTCATGTTTTATGTTTATGCTTCTTGTGGTAAATACTTATTTAGATGTAGTTTTTATCAAAACTTGTGTATATACTTGTACAAGTAGTGAGCAACATTTGAATCTTATATGTTTGTACTTCATTGCTCATTTGTACTTATTACATGTACATGTATAACCTAGTTTTGATGAGTTCCTCATTTACACTTGTGTTGCCTATCCTTGTGCATGTTTTGCTTCATGTATATGTAATTTTTATTCAAAACTAATAAATATACATGTATACCCTTGAATCACTTACCTTCATGCAAATACTATTATAGACTCTTTTTATGTTTGGGATATATATGAATACTGTTAGTTTTGATAAATCATATAATACCTTGAAGTTTGTTCTTAAATGAAAAATAATTTTTTATGATTTTCATATTTGTTTGATAAAAAGATATTCATGTTTGTTTTGAGCCTTATGGATTATTTTCATGAAAATGCTAGTTACATGATTCTTGCACACTCACACTTCATTTGTTTACTCATGACATTGTTTTCATGAGAATTTTTGAGCTCTATAGATTTTGAGTATCAACTCGTGTGCATTTGGTATGCTTCATGAGATATATATAATTTGCTTTCATGTTTGAAGGATCTTTAACTAGTTTTTCAAAAATTACTTTAACTAATTATTTATTCTTCATTTGGTAGTATTTTCACAATACAAATATTTTCAAACTCTTGTTTTTGAAAACCCCTACCAACCAAAGGGCGGATGGATGGACGACCATGCCTTGTATGATCAAATTAAATATCTTTTATCATGTGCATAAAAAGGGTGGATCTTTATGAGTTATACACTTGATTCTCATCATAGTTTCAATTTGTATCACAATTGATATTTTTTTATATACTCATATTTTATTTTCTATATATGTATGCTTCAAATTTCAAATAATATCAATTTTCATTGGTATTTTCTTTTCATACATATGTATATTTTGATTGTGCTTAATTTACAATAATCATTACATTTTAAAGCACAAATTATGTTTATACTAAGCTTGACTTAAATCTTGATTTCAAATTGATATCTCATTTGGTATTTAAATAAGCTTATGCATTATTTTCAATTGGTATGTTTATTGATATCAAAATTTACAATATACTTTAATTGGTATCAATAAGTTTCGATTTCGATTGGGTTTCGATTTAAATTGGTATCAAGAATGTTTTACCTTTAATTTCAATTGGTATCAAAATTGGTATCAAAAATGTTTTACCTTTTATTTGGTATCAAAATTTACCATTTATTTCAATTGGTATCAAAATATAAAATATTTTTTTCATTGGTATCAAAATTTACAAATATTTCAATTTCAATTGTATCACAAATTTCCAATTTCAAATGATATCTAAATCTCGTGATATCTTAATTTTTGTTTATTTACAGATGGTATCTCAAAATTTGTTTAAGTATTATCACAATTTGTGTCAAAAATGTTTTGATATGTATTGCCTATATGCAAGGGGAGCTTAACATCTCTTCTACATATAGATTCATGTTGAGTGTATCTTATATTGAGGAGCTTGACATCTTTTCTTTATGTGATACATGTGCGTAGGGGGAGCTTCACATCTCCACTTATGCATTATATATTATGCTTTATGTGAGTTAGGGTTTTTTCATCCCTTCTTCATTTAATGCATGTATACAGAGAAGCTAACTTAGCGTCTTCCTCTTCATGAATGTATATCGCATATATATCCCTATTATTGATTTGTTTTCACCCCTTTGTTGATGATTGACAAAAAGGGGGAGAATGATTTTGAGTTTTAGAGTTTATATATGCATATTTGAGTTTTTATGTTATACAAAAAGAGGGAGAATGATTTTGAAAGTTTAAATAAAAAGAAGGAGAAGGTTTTTGGGAAAAGAACTTTTGATTTATGCATGTTTCTCTCACCTTGTTTATGCATATATATTTGCTTAGTTTTATGCACTTCATTGCAATATTTATTTGTCTATTGTTATGCATGAGTTAAGGGGGAGCTTTTATGAAGCTTGACTTTAATCCATGCATATATAACTCCATGAGTTTTGTCATCATCAAAAGGGGGAGATTGTTGGCCCAAAGGCCCATCACTCTAGTTTTGAGATGATAAACTCATGTAGTTATAGTACTAATGATCTGGTGTTTAAATTAGCGTCAGATATTTGATCAAGATCTTAGTTGGTGTTTAGCTTCTACAAAAATTTAAAGTCAAGTTTTGGAGCTAGCACGTGTTGATTCAAGTGCTTATGCATCAAGACCACATCAAATACTCAAGATCAGTCGAGCTCATTGGATCATGGTTTGGACCAAGTTAAGAAGGAGAAGAAGTTTCTCAAGTGAAGATTTTTCAAAAGAAGACTTGTGTCTAGGTTTGTTTGTAAGTGTTAAGATTTTATTTTTAGATAAAATGCAAAGGATAGATTAGTTGGTGGATTGCTTAAGTTCATATACACTCACACACAAGATTTATATGTGTTTTCATAAAAGAATTTTCGTTTTGGAAAAAACCGTTTTGATTTTTAAGCTTCAAAGTATATATGTGTTTTACCAAAACTTTATTTAGAGCTTAATGTCAAAAACATAGATATTTCATCATATATGTGTAGTGGATCATATCCATACATAATAAACTTTAAAAGTGTTTAGAATATCTTGTTTTTATACTTGGAGGAGTTTTGAAAAAATCGGTTTTCAATTTGGAAAAATCATTTTGAAAAAATACAGATTTTTGTTTAAGGCAAACTTTCATATTACAAAATAGTTCAAAATGTTTGTAACATTTTTTGATTTTTACTCAAACATGTTTGTATATTAAAGTATATTACTGAACTTATTTTTGTAGATTTTTAATGAATTTATGGGATTTTATTGAAGGTAAAATGACATGTTTTTAATCCCCGAAAATTGCTAGACTGGCCTTCTGCCAGTCGACCGGGCGGTCGACTGAGACAGAAGTCGGTCGACCGCTCCGGTCGACCGATGCATGAGCGTCCACAGCTTGGGCAGGTTGACCGCTCGGTCGACCGATAGAGAGTCTCTGCTCTGTGAATGGCACCGGTCGACCGGGCGGTCGACCGCTAGGTCATTGCCAGTTTGCGGTCGACCGGCCGGTCGACCTATCTTCCCAACGGTCAAAAATTCGACCATTGGCGGTCGACCGGGCGGTCGATCAACAGCAGACAGATCCGCTGAGTTGGCCTCCAACGGCTACATTTTTGAAGCCTATAAAAGGAGATTCTCTTGGACTGTTTTCTATAAGATTTCAAGAGAGCTTTGGGGCTAGTTTTTCCTACCTATTTCAGTGGTTTCCTCCACATGTTTTAGAGCAAATATTTTCAAATCAAAAGGAGAGTTTATCAAGAGGTTTTCAAAACTGATTGTTTGAGTTTTTCACCACAAATTCAATCCTAGTTTTTCTCACACATACTTGAGCTTTCCATTGCTATATCAATCCTATAGGAGAGTTGTTGTGAGAGTGATTTTAGGTGATCAATGTGTTTAGACCACCAATGTGTTCATTCTTGTTTTGAGGAGGCGGACTTGCGGGTTCGCGTTGTTTCGAGTTCAAGTGAGAGCTCGGTGTAGAGGTGCGGCCTCGGCAAGCTAGTGTGCTTGCGATGTGTAGTTCTTGCGGGAACAAGAGAGGGACTAGTGAGTCCAAGAGTTCTAGTATGAACTCCTTGTAGGTGTTGCTGCACCGAGTGATCCAATAGGATTGGTTTATAGTGAAAATCCTTCATAGTGTTGAAGGCGGGGACGTAAAGCAAGGGTGCTCAAACCTCGAAACAAATCTCCCGTGTTTGCGATTGCTCTCTCTATCTCTCACTTGTGTTTATATCTTACTATCTTATATTGCTTTCATCTTTATATGCTTGATATATACTTATGCTCAAATTGTTATATGCTTGGGTTTGTTTGCTCACATTTGTATTCAATAAAGAGAGCCATAGCGGCACCTCAACTCTTATCTAGAGAAATCTTGAGGAGATAGTCCAGGCTCTTCACGGGAATCCGGCTACACTCTTGTGTTATACTCGGTGTGTTATGCGTAATAGTTTTTAGTTCGCATAAATTATTTTAATTTTGAATTAATTCACCATTAGATTAGCTAGTCACCTATTCACCCTCTTCTAAGTGATTTCATGATTTGGCATAGTTTAATGATTAGGGATTGGCTTTGGCTTAGGGTAAAATTAAGTTTGGCTTGGCGTAGTGTAGAGAACTTAAGTTGGACATCTTACTCTTGTTACTTAGGATTAACAACTTAGATGAATGTTTCATTAGTTTAAAAATACACCCCTAGATCGAGACTAGTCATGAAGGTAGATTAGCGACGTAGACTCTCCCTCTTGATTTGTGATTGAGTTAGGACCTGCATACAAAAATAAAGAATTTCAGAACTAAGAATGAAAAGTGCAAGTTACTCAATTCTACCGCGATAGCAAGTGGCTATGCGGGTCGTGATCCACAAGGAGGGACTAGCGATGGAAGCTTGTTTAGCAAGTTCTCTTTTAAGATACAAAGTTTGGTTAAAGTTCTTCTTTAGTTCTTTAAAAGAAAAAGGAAAAATTGAGTTAAAGTTGAGTTAGAAAGAAAGCGGTAGAAAGAAGAAGGTGGAGAAATAAGAAGTGATTTGTACAAATGAGATTGAAAAGAGTGATAAAAGATTTGGTGGATAGTGATGTTCTAAACTAAAGATGAAAAGAAAAGAAAGAAAATCTAAAAATTACTTACCTCTTCAGTGCTCATATACCTTGGATCCGTTGCGACGACTTACCTTGTCTTTGAAGGCGATCAAGCATGGCGTATAGGATCTTCCCCATTCTCGATCTACACTACGAATAAAAGGGCAAACTATGCTAGCAAGAGAAAGGTTGTTCATCACCATAGGCCATCAAGGGCACTTGCAACAGCTAAGTAGTCTCGAGGCTATCGGATTCTCTTGGATTGCAACACATCAGAGGAGAGTAAAAGAAAACAAGAGTAAAGAAAGAAAAAGTAACTTTGATTCGATTCAAATAATAATGAAAGAAGAGATCACTTACACTGGTGATCATCTGCAGTACAAGCTTGCTCTCATTCCTCCATGAAAGTCGTCTCTCCTCTCAGTTACATTAAGAAAAGAAAAAATTACATAAAAAGAAAACTAAAAACCTAAGTTACAAACTATAAATTATTCTAAATTCTATTCTCTGCTTGGTTGTTCCTCCTTGCCTTTGAGATTGCAAGTATTTATAGAAGAAATGCAGAGGTTAGAGGAGTATGAAGATAGGGAAGGCTGGCTATTTCTGAATTTGAATCATTCCTTATCTCCAAACTTGATTTGATGTGGATATTCAGTTCTGATCTGCAGTTTGTTGGCGTGTTGATTGCTGAATATCACTTATCAAATAACAGAATTAGAAATAGTGATCAACATAAGAGTTGTAGATCTATAAGTCCTCTTTCTGGATCATCTTGAATTATCAGATTTGAGATTCAGTAGCGAAAGTTACAATTCAAATACTGAAATGTATCCAGTCAGAATCTGAGTCAAACTTGCTTCATCTCATCCGTTGATCTTCTCTCTATCCATTTATCTCTCTGTATTTGATATTATCCTCAATTGATCTTTAGCTAACCAAAATGAATTTATAGAAATCTGAATTTTACTGTTTTCATTTGGTGTTATCTTTCTGATTTGCTCTGATCTTCAGCTGAACATTTGCCCAAATCCTTGATTTGTTCTAACTAGATCTGGGATCATCCTCAGCTAACCAAATAGATCCAGTTAAATCTAATTTTAACTGGTATTTATTTGATTTAATCCTCTTTCTCTTCATTATTATCTTCTATAAAATAGACATTTAAGACAAAGAAATTAGCAGATTTATTACATGATAAATGTAGGAGTGTAATGAAAAGAATGTAAAATATGTGTACGATCACACCCCCACACCTATCTTTTGCTCGTCCTCGAACAAAACAACAAAACTAAATCAAAGATTATTAGACCACTTTCGCAGGTCACGCGATTGCACTAAGCTTGTGCAACAAGCCGTTAAACCTCTAGGTTACCCCTAGAGGACGAGTTTTGTCTCGTGAGGGTTTTCAGTGGATTGCACCCACAAAATCCATAAAGAAGAGAAAAATATTAGTATTTTGAAAACTCATTTTGAAAGAGAAAAATAATTGAAATATTATTGTAAGATTTAAGTAATCTATAAGTTATAAGAAAATCGAATTTTTCATTCCTAAGCTTAGTCTCTATTCAAAAAATTTATTATCAATCAAAATAAGGAGTCAAATTGTGCTTCTCATCTAGTCTATTACTTTACCCTAAGTCACATGCACCTTCGTGACCGTGAAGTTTTGACTAAGGGTTCTTTAACTCTAACTCTTATGCCTTATTTATATATATATATATATATATATATATATATATATGGTGGTATCATTCCTTAGTTCTATTAAGCTTTCTAATCTGCCCATGTAACGAGCCTTTAATCGATGACTCCCAAACCAAACGGTCTTAGGGCACCGGTGTGAGAAACACCCCAAGGACTTAAGGACTCGAGCAAACAAGGCCACAAAACTAAGGATTTTATTATATGAACCACTTTTAGGCGTGAATACTTATGCTTTATTAGCCACAAATACCCAGCTTAATCAGAGGATTTTCATATATATATATATATATATATATATCAACTTATCTAAATCATCTTATGATCTTCTAGCAAAGGATGTTACCTTTGAGTTTACCCTTTCTTGTTTGGAAGCCTTTGAAAACTAAAGACCAAGTTAATCTCGACACCCATCATCTGACCGCCTGATTGGAATCTCCTATTTGAGGTGATGAGTGACGCTTATGACTATACTGTAGGGGTTGTCCTAGGTCAACGAGTGATAAACTTCCTCATGTTATTTATTATGCCAGTAAGACTCTTAACGAGCCTAACTGAACTATTCCACCACTGAAAAAAGTTATTGGAAGTCTTTTTCGCTCTTGACAAATTCCGTCCATTCTTTATAGGTTCTAAGGTCCTAATCTACACCGATTATGTAGCTTTAAAGTACCTTCTCGCGAAAAAGGTTGCTAAAGTACGTTTAATCCGTTGGATCTTACTCCTATAGGAATTCGACTTACAAACCTATGATAAAAAGGGAGCTGAGAATGTTGTAGCATATCATTTGTCTAAGATTGTGGTCGAATCTGTGTCTTACTCACTACATGTTCTTGAGACATTTCCTGATGAGCAGTTATGTCCATCTCATTTTCGATTGTTCCATAGTATGCTGACATTGTGAATTACCTTGTCACGGAATAGATGTCCTATTCATGGACCAAGCAAGAACTATTGTGTTTCTTAGCTAGGGTCAAATGGCTCTTCTGGGCTGAACCATACTTGTTCAAGTACTGTTCTGATCAGATCATTCGACGCTGCGTTCCTGACTCAGATTTAGGAATATCCTTTCATTTTGCCATGACCAAGCCTGTGGAAGTCATTTTAGTAGGAAGAAAACAACTGCAAAAATTTTGCAATGTGGTTTTTATTGGCCCACTTTATTTCGTGACGCTCACGTCTACTGTCAATCATGTGATGTTGTCAATGATTAGGGAATATTGCATGCTGGAATGAAATGTCATTAAACCCGATCTTAGTTGTCGAAATTTTCGATGTTTGGGGCATTGACTTCATATCTTAGTTGTCAAAATTTTTCATGTTTAGGGGCATTGACTTCATGGGTCCCTTTCCTATATCCCATGGATACCAATATATCCTTGTAGTAGTTGACTACGTCTCTAAATGGATAGAGGCAGTAGCATGTAAAACCAATGACCACAAAGTTGTGGTAAACTTCTTGAAAGAGAATGTATTCTCCTGTTTTGGCTTTCCTCGTGCAATCATCGGCAATGATGGAAAACATTTCTGCAATCTTACATTTGAAACCTTAATGAGAAAATTTTGCATCAATCATAGAGTAACCACCCCTTATCACCCATAGACTAGTGGCCAAGTAAAGTTTCCAATCAAGCCATCAACACCATTTTAGAGAAAACTGTGAACACCACTAGAAAAGATTGGTCTCTTCACCTGACTGATGCCTTATGGGCATATAGAACTGTATTCAAAACTCCTATTGGAATATCTCCATATAGATTAGTTTATGGCAAGGCTTGCCACCTTCTTGTCGAGTTAGAACATAAAGCATACCGGGCAATCAAACGCCTAAATTTTGATCTAGACAAGACAGGAGATTCTAGGAAACTTCAACTAGATGAGCTTGAAGAAATAAGGAACGATGCATGACTGTTCAAAATAGTACAAGGATCGTATGAAGATTATGCATGATAGGATCGTAATTCGGAAGGAATTAAGTCAGGACAAAAGTCTTGCTGTACAATTCCTGTCTACATCTCTTTCCGGGAAAACTGAAATCCCGTTGGACTGGTTCGTACATTGTTCATCAGGTACACCCACAGGTACAGTTAGGGTCCACAATACCACGGATGGTACCACTACTTTGTATTTGCTGATCTAATATTTGATTTTACAAGCTTTGCCACCGTAGCTGAGTAGTTGTATCAGTATATTTTAGATTTTGAAAGTACCACTATTATTGCGCATTTTGTTAAATCCATCATCCTGCATTATTTGTTTTAATTATTTTTCTACTCAAGATTGTAATAGCTGGTGAAACGTAGCAAAATTTATCATAATACTGATTTTTGATTTATAGGCATACACGTTTCACACATAACTACTGGAAGATAGTGCTGAGAGCCATTATTATTTTATTTGAAAACTTTATTTGTTATTATTTCTTCGTTTGAAGAGAGGGTTGGGACAAAAGAACCCTGTTGCTAGAGACCTTAATTTGATGTACGTATTGTAGGAGTTTGAAACATTATGACGTGGGGAATTTTTATTTCTACTGATAATTATGGTTCTAATTGACATTTATGTCTTAAATGAATCAAACTTGAACAATATAGTCTTTGCTCAGTAAAATAAATGAACAAGTTTGAGCATAAACAGGCTCTGATCAATCGGTTGTGGATGAGAAAAATTTGGATATGAACTAAGAGAGGAGCAACAAAGTTATGTTAGAAAGAAAATCTTTTTCATTTTGGAATATAGCAGCCTAGTGCAAATGAATTTGAACCCCAGACATTTTATTTGCTGCAAAGAGGTTTTACTATTATGCTCAGTGATACTTGCATGTTAGAAAGGAAATTGAATCATTAACACGTGAACTTTAGCAGTTAGAAGATAAAAAATATATCTCTCAATTCTTGATATAGCGTTAAGTTTTCCTTTAATGGCTCGAAAATGTATGGAAAGCAATCAGTTGAAGGCCAAGATTTGTTCAAACCCCAAATGAGAGAAAAAATTAGATAAACTTCTTAAACAGGAAGAAAGTTGGAAACATAAGGGAGAAGCAAAGTAGTAGACTCTTGGCCAACTGGGGCACCGACGAGTAGTTTGGCATCACTTATTCATTACAAGTACAACATGAGATATTACATGGAGAAACAATTGTGATAAATTATAGTCGACAAGCAAGAAAATTATCCTCAAATAATTAGATATGAAGATATATAGCACAAATTTCACACCTTATTATTATTTCCTTGTTCTTCTATGATCATCTATCATGAAATTAATTATGGATACACTTTGATGATTGAACGTGGCCCTAGGGCTGGTATTATCTTGTATTGCTTGAACCCTGCACCAGTGAAGATCTTTCTCCACTCTTGCTCTCCTCGCTCAGCTCCCCCACATTCTACCATCATTTTCATATCAAAATAAAGTTGAGCTGTGGTTGAATTCTCATAAGAACTGTTCAACCCCAAGACCTGATCGATAATAACCACATTGCCACCATCTTTATTATAAGTTATCGCCTCCTTGCACCGTTTTAGTATTTTCACGCAGTCCTCATCACTCCAGTCATGAAGGATCCACTGCATACATGTAGTCATTTAGTTGTGGTATAAAGCTTATAATTTAGCAAAGAAAACTTCCTTGATCCAGCGTTACAAAATTCTTTTATATCTGTTTTGTATGATTATCTTGCTAAGACCTTTCATGTTCATTATTTATCTTTTAATTGTGTACTTTCCTTTTAGATAGGGAGCTGGCATACAGGGTCTTCAGAACCTCAGTAAGATGGATCCCGGATGGCCTGCCTGAGGATATGGGAAGAGCGGAGGGGGATTACAAGTCGGTATACGAGTCTCAACCTCTCATTTGATCACTGATTTTTGTTTCTCAGAATTCGTTCCTAACTTTTGGATGAGGATTTCAGTGCTTTTACTTTATATTTGTTATCATTTGGTTGTAAATGAGGGTTATCTAGTGAGAAGATGACTCTCAAGCAAATTGAATGGATGAAAAGAATTCATATTTGTTCACTCTAAAGATATGAGATTACGAGTTTGTTATCATTTGGTTGTAAATGTTGAGTTCTAGGCCACATGTAACCATTAGAACACATCTTTGCATAAATCGATTCATACTTTTTTAATTTAAAATTGTTCAATACTTAGAAGAAACATTACAAATTTGAAAAGGGGACTGCAAATTTACAATATTCTCATCAAGTTTGAAAATGGGCTTCATGTGGGCAAATTTATAGTCGGAATCATTACTTAATTGCTTTGAGACAAATCTAGTGCGTTTTAATATTGAGCTAGGATTTTCAGACGTTAGTTAGCCTATATCTGTCCAGGGTTAATTTTAATATTGGCTTGTACCAAGTTGTACTATATACCACTTGGACAAACAGTTGAAGTACAGATCAGATACGAGCTAAATTCTAGTTAGATAGAGCTCACACGGAGCTCAATGCTTGAATTTGGACTCCAATCGAGTCAATACTACAACAACTTAAGTACATAAATTGTTTTAATTTGTATAATGAAGGAATTGATCTAAAAACATATAAACATGTTTTGGAAAGAAATGCTTTTTAAATTTAGGGGCCTTTTATTTCAAGTTGAAACTATATTGTAATTCCAACTGAATGTGTCTTTCTTTCATTTATATAGCATACGAGATAAGGTGTTCGGTTTGACAACTTATAGTGTTATCTCCAACTATAAGAAGTGAAAGCCTTATTGCATGATGAAGTTGTATTTGTATACAAGTTGTTAAAAAAATTTGATGTGACATTCTTTTTGTTTTTTATTAAATCTTAACGGCCACTAGTACAAGAAACCCATATAGCGTCAGTTTAAAACCAACGGAAAAGACATTCGACGTCAGTTCTGGATCCAGCGTGTATTTAGGCCACTGTGTAAGTCTGGTACATGACGTCGGTTTTAAACCGACATCATATACCAGGGATACCAGAACGGTTCATATAAGAACCTGCGCTAAATCTGAATTTAATTTTAAAAAAAAAATCGTTCTTCTTTTCGCATCTAGGGCAGTCCTCAACAACAAATTTCAATAGAAGAAATCGAAACACAACTTCAGAAAAAAATCATAAATTTCATAATGAACTATAAAATTGCAAAAAGATCTGATCTTTAAACAAGTCCACCTAATAAAATTGAGGGGGAAAAAATTAAAACAAACGAAAACAAATGTTTGACTGATTTCACAATCTTCACAGATCAACTCTTCGTGGTCTTCTTAGATCTTCACGATCTCCACGATCAACTCTATCTTCACGATCAACTCTTCACAGTCTTCTTAGATCTTCACCATCAACTCTTCACAGATTTTCACGATCTTCAACTGATCTTCACAAATCTTCATCAAAAGAGCTCTTGAAATTGAGAATTGACTCTTTCACCATCCCAGCCTCCTTATTCTCCACTGACACCACAACCTTTCCCGATGGGGCTCCTCCTTGAATGATCTCAGATGAATGGTCAACTGAGCTGAGATCAAACTCGTCTACAAAGAAACCACAACAAATTGAGAAGAACCGAGGGGAGAACATTATCAAATGATTCAAGTAGAAACACAAAGATTAAAACTTTTGATAAGGAAAATGCTCACAGCTTCTGGTCATCATCAATCTCAAGTTTTTTTCTAGCAACCTGTGTTGGGATTAGCGATATTGAACTAAAAAAAAGAAAGGCAAACAAAAATCTAATAAGATCCACAGATTTGGACTGTAACAATCAAATCTAACATAAACAGAATTAGCTTGCTTTCGATCTAAATTATAGCATTTACCTTCGTCTTGGCTCGATCGAAGCGTTCGCAAGAGGGAGTGAGTGCAGCGGCGCGAGAAGAAGAGAGAGGGGAGAGAACTCAATAGATTAGGGTTTCTGAGGCTCAGGGCTTATGATCAAGGAGTCGAGATAGATTACTAGATCTGTAATATCCATTTGGTAAGTCTCAAGACGTGGCTAAGTTTGATGGGGGCTGTAGTGAAATTTTTAAAAGATGATAACACATAACACACCAGTTCCAAAAATAACCGACCTGAAAAGTCCTGAGGTCAAATTAAGCGGGATTTTTGACGTTAACTTTTACGTCGGCTCTCAAGGTAATGAACGTAAAAGTTCACATTTCACGTCAGTTGTTTATAAACCGATGTGAAAAGTTTAAAGGTCTCACGTCTTGCTCATCATATTTCAAAAATACTACCACCTCTTTTATCACGTCGTTTTACTCGAACTGACATGAAACAAGTGTCATGGTAACCCAGATTTGTACTAGTGTACTGTAGTTGGACTTAAAACAATTTGGTCATAGTTTCAACTGCAACGAAACAGTATAAAAATATAGATCTAACTATTGCAGTTAGAACTATATGTAACTCTAATTACATTAAAATAAATAGCTAAACTATTATTTACTGAAATTAGAACTACATATAGTTACAACTATAAGCCTCCAAAACAAACAATGCTTTGGCATGTCATTAAAATTTACCCGTAATGTTGAATTATGGAAGGTTTGTCTATGAATTGTTGTTTAAAAATTTATGTTGTTTATCTTCACTCAAATCTTTGTGCTGGTGGAGACGTTTCCTTTAGCTTCATTACAATCTCTTAAATAAAACAAATTGCCATATTCTACATTTTTTTATAAAATCCAATCATGAACATAATAATACATAAAAAATACCCGATACAATTTAATTCTATGAATATACCTATATATATATATATTTACTTTAATACCCAACTGTCGTTAACATTTAATGTGCAAATACAAATATACGTTGAGGGTATTAACAACCCTCTCCCACTCGTGTCTTCGTCTCTCTTTCACTCCTCCCGCCCCTCTCTCTCCTATTTATGCCGACGCGTCCCCTTTCTCCCTCTCCTCTTGCCCCTGTCTCTCCTCTCTCTGCCCATGTCTCCTCTCTCTAACTGTCCTCTCTCTCCTTACACTTTCTCTCTCACTCCTCACGCCTCCTCTCTCTCTCACTCCTCTCACCTCGCTTCCCTCTTCCTCTCTCTATCTCCCTCTTTCCCCTGTTATCACTTTTCTTCTCTATCTTCTCTTTGCTGCTGCCCTCTCTCTCCTCTCCTTCGCCCCATCTCCCTGATTAGTTTACAATTCTGCATTATTACATCATATTTTCTACCTATTTATGAATAAAATGATGTTTCTCACCTGTGTTTTGGTCTATTTTGTAGATAATCAAGAGTCTAGGGGCAAAGAAGTAATAAGAGCTTAATTATACCCATTTTGGGTAATTAAATCGGATTTCTTGGAGGCCAAGCTAGAGAGCTTCTAGAAGATGCATTGGATCCCGTATTTGAAGACGTATCTGGAGAAATATACGTTTAAATATTGTAAAACCAGATACATACAGAAGGTGCTAGAAGCCAGATGAGCCAGGTGACCAAATTTCTGGGCAATTGGCCCAAATATTGCCGCGTTTCCTTCTTGGCTGCCATGTTTTTTGGTGGGTTCTCGCGTCGATTTTTAGCGTGGCTTCGTCTCACCTTCCAGATCCTTCCTATGCCTATGAATACTACATTTATGGATCTAAGACGAGGGGATAAAGAGCAGTGCGAGGATTTTTCTCTTTTAATATAGTGTAATATAGGTGTTCTTCTTTTCTTCTTCTCTCTTTTGTATTTTTATTTCCTTTTAGATTCATGTATTAGGGCAGAGATGATTCAGAGAGAGAAAGAGAGAGATTGATGTAAGAGATGGTGATAATCTATGTAATCTTCCTCCTTTCTTCAATGGTTTCTTCCCTAACCTCTAACATGACTAGCTAACTTTCATTTCATGGCAATTTAACTACTAACCACTAATCATCTAAACTCTTCTTTGTAATCCACATGAATCTAATATTAGCCCAAAGGCACATCACTCTAGTTTTGATGATGATTAACTCATGTAGTTATAGTTTACTAATGATCTTGTGCTTAATTAGTTTCAGATATTTGATCAAGATCTTAATAGATATCTAGCTTCAACAAAGAGTTTTGGAGCTAACACATGTAGATTCAAGAGCTCGAGCGTCAAGATCACATCTAGCACTCGGTTGGAGTCAAGCTCGTTGGATAGCGTTTGGATCGACTCGACTTAGAGAAGGAGTTCTACAAGACGATGTCAGTTTGTTTAGTTTAGTTTATTTAGATCTTGTGTAAAGATAGATAGTATTGATATGCTCAAGTTCACACAAACACAAAAGTTTAAAGTTTATTGGTTTTGGTTTAACCGGTTTTAGATTTCACGTCAAAAACATAGAAATATCTATTACATGTATATTGGATTCTATCCATATACAATATGCTTCAAATTTATTTCAATATCATGTTTTTGTATCCATATGAGTTTTAAAGAAATCGATTTTTCATTTCAAATATCCAAGTTTTGGAAAATACGAATTTTTGTTTTAAGCAAAATTTCATTATCACAAAAATGGTTCAAATAGTTTGTAATATGTGTTGAATTTTAGTCACACATATTTGTTCTTCAAATATTTATAAGAACTAATTTTTGTGAAATTAATATGATTTTATGGGATTTTATTGAAATTAAAAAGACAAGTTTTCTAGGCCTATAATCCCAGCCTGACTACACTGGCGGTCGACCGGACCAGGAGTCGGTCGACCAGACCGGTCGACTGATGTGCACGAGACGTGTACAAGGGCCAGCCTACTCGACCGGCTGACTGCGCGATCGACCGACTAAAAGCACCCAACTCTCGGGTGCTGGCCGGTCGACCGGTTGGTCGACCGATGGCTAGGCCTGGTCGACAACGGTCAGAAATATGACCGTTGGCCGGTCAACTGGAAGGGCAAATGTAGCTTTTCCAGTTTGCCAACAGCTAGTTTTTAGAATGGGTTATAAATACCCATCCCTTGGGCTGTTTTCATCATGAATTTTAAAAGCAAAATTTCTATCTTTCTAAGTGTTTTAGCGACAAGTTTTCAATAGTTTTTGGGCTAGAAGATTTAACTTTTTATTTGTTTTAAAGGGTTGAAAAAATCAAAGAAAAAGTTAGTCTTTAGGAATTGGTTTTGATTTTCATTTATATTTCTATCTAGAGTTTTTCCTAAGAGTTTTTCTTTGTGATTTGTTTTCCAAACACCTTGTTTTTTCTCACACTTGAGCTATCATCTCTATCCTATCTATAGGATCTTGTTTTTATGGGAAAAATGTTTGTGGTCTACTGTGATCACCAAGAATTGGTTATTGGTTTATTGAGACCACCAAGTGTTGTAACTTTTTTATTTTGAGTTTGTGGGTATCCCTCTTATGTAGAGGTGATTGTAGAGGAGTGTTGAGTTTGTTGGTATCCCTCTAAGTGTAGAGGTGATTGAGGTTGGAGTTTTAGCTTAGTGCCTTATCCCTCTAAGTATAGAGGAGATTGTTGTTTGGCTTAGTGCCTTATCCCTCTAAGTGTAGAGGTGATTGTTGTTGTGCCTTGCCTCTTGTGTAGAGGTTATTTTATTGGAGAGAGGAGTTGTGTACTCGTAATTTGTATTTACCGAATCCTCAGTAGAGGTTCCCTGTGTAGGAAGTCCTGTGTGAACGTATAGTGAAAATCCTTTTGTGTGAAGGCGGGAACGTAGAGCAGTGGCTCGAACCTTGAAACATATCTCAGTGTTTGCGATTGATCCACTATCTAACTCTCTCTCTCTGATATCTTGCATTGCATCATATTGTTCATTCATATATATGCTTGATATTAATTGTGTGCCCATACTTGTGTTGAACCAAGAGAGCTTCAAATAACACCTCAACTCTTATTTAGAGGGATCTAGAGGAGTTAGTCCAGAGCCCTTCACCGGGTATTCAGTTACACTCTTTGGTTACACATAGTGTGTTGCAATTTAGTTTTTAATTCTGCATCATTTGTCATTAGATTAGCCATACACCTATTCACCTCCCTCTAGGTGTATTTTCAATTGGTATCAGAGCCTACGCTCTTGATATTAGGTTTAACCGCCTAGGAGTGAGATCTTGGTTAGTTAATCTAGTATTTGTATTGCACACTTATTTGTTTACACACACTCATGGATTACCTCGCCCCTCCTATGTTTGATATTTCTAAGATCGATATATGGAAGATTTGGATGAGTGCTTATTTAAAAGCCCTAGGTTTACATGTCTATCTTGCCACTACCAAGAAACCTACTTTGATAATGCCAAGTACATTGAGGCTAATGCACAAGCCTAGATGCATTAAAGCAAACATTAAGCAAAGATTATCTTTCTATGATTTCTCATTGTGATTCCGCTTTTGCAGTGTGGTAACACTTTGACCTTTCTCGTGCTACAAACGATGAACTATGTGAGAAGGAACCCTTGGTGGATGAGTCCAAGTACGCTTGCTACATGGTCCAAGGGAATGACTTCCTTGAGGTAAACTCAGAAACTCATTTAGATGATTGGGTTAGTTCTTCAGGAGATGATATTATGGATGTCCATGCCTTGAATGAAGAACTATCTATTGTATGTGAAAACTTGCCAGAAAAATATAAATTTTGAAAAAAAAGTCTTAAATTAAAAGAAAAAAATAAGGATTTTTTAAAACTTAATGTGGTTTTGCAAGAAAGGGTTGAGATTTCAAGTGAAAGGGATTCCTTGAAAACCCAACTTGACCTTGTTTTAAAGAAAAATAAAATTTTGAAAAATAAAAATGATTGTACTGATGTGTTGAAGAAAAATGAGATTTTTGTCTTCAAAACTTAATATTGTTTTAGAAGAGAACAATTCTTTGAAAAACAAATTTGCTTCAATTCAAAAGAATTGGATTTGATTTCTAATGAAAATAAATCTTTGAAAAATGATTTAAATTCACATGTTTGCCATGCTTCACCATCTAGTGTTTCTATTGCATGCTCTACTTCCTCTTCAATCATTGAAAATGATATATGTATGTTGAAGAAAAATGTAGATTGTTTGGGCTCCACTTTGAGCCAATGTGCCATGAACCACACACGATTGGAATTCATGTTTCGAAAGAAACAAGTTCCACATATATATGCACACTAACCATGACATACACATGCTTCTCATGTTCACACACATGACACTATGTATGCTCATGTGTACACTTATACATATTGTGGACGTAAGAGCCACCTTGCAAAATTTTGTTATGATAGATTAAATAATTCAAATTTGCAAATAAATTTGTTTGGGTTAGGAAAGGTGCTAACCCCCATGGACCCAATAAGGTATGGGTACCAAAAGCCACTCCTATTTTATTTGATGTAGGTGTGGGCTCTCACTTGACGTGAGGGTATTGGTGCCTTGATGGTGGATGCATTCCTAACTAAATGGTGATAATTTTGGATGCATCACTTTCGAAGGAGTTTGGTGGGAGGACCATTATAGTTTAGAGATCTAAAGATTAGCCCTAATAATTTTGCTAACTATCTCTAACTCCTTATTAGTTTACATGTTTTAATATTATTGACTTTTAGCATGTATTGGTTTTCATATTTTTCATGATTATTATGTTAAATGTCATGATAATTAGACTTGTAATATACATATGTAGTATTTGAGATACACTCATGTTTATATGGACCATTACTTTTGTGTTCTCACTATTGTTTAACTACTATGAATATGCTAGTTCTAAGACATGTGCATTTACATAATGATCATATTGGTTTTTGTTTACGATTTTGCACTTCATGGTTTTGATTACATATTTAAAAGTAGTTTTCATTAAAACTTGTGTATATACTTGTACAACTGGTGAGCCACATTTGATTATTATAAGTTTGTGCTATGCTGCTCATTTGTACTCATTAGTTGTACTAGTATGGCCTAATTTTGATGATTCTTACTTTTAACTTGTATTCCCTATTTTGTACATATTTTCATGATAATGTGTTTAGCTTCATGTATATGTTAATCTTGCCAAAACTTTAGATATACATGTCTATCCTAGAGTCACTTGCTTTTCAAGTAAATTTTTACTATGGACTCATTTGAATTTGGGATATATATGTATACTTCTAGTTTAGACAAAACATACATATATCTTAAAGTTTGTATTATTTTGATGAAAACTAAATTTTCACGTTTTTCATGTTTTATTTCTTACTTGAAGGACTTTGTACTAGTTTACAAGATTATCATAAAACTAGTTGCGTTATTCTTCATTTTGGTAGAGTTTTCAAATATGTTAAAATTATTTTCAAATCCTATTTTTGAAAACCCCTACTTTCTAAGGGCAGTTGGATGGGCGACCATGCCTTGTATATCTTTATTGAAAATCTTTTAAACATGTGCATGAATAGGGTGGTAGGTATGTGTTATACACTTGATTCTCATTATAATTTCAATTGGTATCACAATTGATATGTTTATGTTTGTATACTCATATTTGTATTTTCTATATATGTATGCTTCAAACTTCAATAGTATCATTTCGATTGGTATTTACATTTTCATATATATATATATATATATATATATATATATATATATATATATATATATATATATATATATAATTTGATTGTACTTACAATATCTTTACATCTTAAAGTACAAATTTGTTGGCCCAAAGGCCTATCACCCTAGTTTTGATGATGATCAACTCATGAAGTTATGTTTGCTAATGATCTTGTTTAATTAGTGACAGATTCTTTATCAAGATCTTAGTAGGTGCAAAGCTCAACAAAGGAAAATGTCAAGATTTGGAGCTAGCACGGTGTGATCCAAGGAGCTTTTGGATCAAGCTTGGACCAAGTCAAGAAGATGAGAAGACTTCAAGGGAAGGCTTCAAGAGGATGAAGACTTGTGTCTAGGTATAAGATTTTTATTTGTTTTAGATAAAAATGTAAAGGATAGAATAGATTGGTGGATTGCTCAAGTATGAATCACACACACACTCTTGATTGAAGTTTTCATTTAAGATTTCTTTTTAGAAAAGAATTTTTATTTAGAAAAAGATTTTTCTTTGTGACAAAATATTTATCTTGGATTTTGGCATTTCATAGTTTACATATCTTATATCCAAAACCATGCTTAGAGCCTATTGTCAAAAACTAGATATTTCATCTTGATTGTGTAGTGGATCATATCCATACACACTATGCTTTTAGAGTATATCTTGTTTTTGTATTTGATGAAAGTTTGGAAAAACATGTTGATATTTCAAAACCAAGTTTAGTGCTTTATGTCAAAAACTAGATATTTCATCTTGATTGTGTAGTGGATCATATCCACACACACTATGCTTTAAAGTGTATCTTGTTTTTGTATTTGATGGAAATTTGGAAAAACATGTTGTTTTAGAAAAACAGTTTTTTATTATGAGCAAATATTTCCAAGTTACAAAAATAGTCAAATCTTCAATAACATGCCTTGATTTTGTGCAAGCATGTTTCTATATCATAAAACTATTTTTGTAGAATTTTTAAGTATTTATGGGATTTTATTTAAGCCAAAAAGACCTATCTTTAATCCCAAAATTTTCAGGTTCTGGCAGTTCTGATTTTTCAGAACTGACAGTAGCCGGTCGACCGGGTCGGTCGACCGGACGTGCACAGCGTGCACGCCTGTGTGCACTGGAGGACGGTCGACCGGACCGGTCGACCGCTTAAGAGAGCTTTGCTCTCGGGAATTATCGGTCGACCGGGCCGGTCGACCGACAGAGAGTTTACTCTCTTCTCCAGTTGCTTGGTCGACCGGGTCGGTCGACCGGAGGCTGCAACGGTCGGATTTTGACCGTTGCCGGTCGACCGGACCGGTCGACCGGAAGCTCTGACAGAGCCCCAACGGCTCTATTTTCTGTCAGCCTATAAAAGGGTTTTGTCATTGTTTTGAGCCAAGACTTTTGGAGATTTCTAAGCCAGTTTTTCCCATCCTTTTAACAGAGTTTTCTCCACATATTTGAGTGCAAATACTTCCAATCAAAAGGGAAGAATTTATCAAGAGTGTAAATTGTGATTCCTTGAGTTTTCCTCCACCTTTCTAATCCTTACTTTTCTCACACTACACTTGAGCATCCATTGTTATATCTATCCTATAGGAGAGTTGTAGTGAGAGTTTGTAATGGTGATCAAGTGTTTAGATCACCAAGAAATCATTTCTTGTTCTTTGAGAAGGCGGACGGTTTGTGTTCGCGGTTTGTTTCGGGTCCTAGTGAGGACTTGGTGTTGTTGGGTCCTAGTGAGGACTTGTAGCTTGAGGTGCGGCCTCGACGAGCCGGTGGGCTTGTGGTGTGTAAGGGACTTTGGGAGTCCGAGGGCTTGTAGGTGTTGCGGCACCAAGGAGAGATCCGGTTGGATCGTGCATAGTGAAAATCCTTCGTGTGTCGAAGGCGGGGATGTAAAGCAAGTGTGCTCGAACCTCGAAACAAACCCTTTGTGTTTGCGATTGCTCACTCTTGCTCTCTTACTCTTTTTGTCTCTATTATATCTTGCATTACTTACATTGTATTTACTTTACATGCTTGATATACCCTTGTGCATATTTGATATATACTTGCGTGGGATTGTTGCTAACACTTGTATTCAACCAAGAGAGCCAACGCGGCACCTCAGCCCATTCAAGGGGAATCTAGAGGAGTTTGTCCAGAGCCTCGCAAGGGGAATTCGGCAACACTCTTGTGTTATACATAAGTGTTCAATTAAAAGAAGTTTAATTTGGTCAACTTAGTTTTAATTCCGCATTATTTGTTCATAAGTGACCATTAGATTAGCCATCACCTATTCACCCCCCCTCTAGGTGATCTTACAATTGGTATCAGAGCTAGTGCTCTTGATATTGGGTCTAACAACCTAAGAGTTAAAGATCCTCTTTTAGGCTAATCACAAGATTTGTACACACACTATGGACTTCATGTCACCACCCACCTTTGATATTCTTAACATCCAAACTTAGAAGGTTAAGATGTCATTGTACCTCAAAGCCTTAGGAATTCATGCTTATCTTGCTACTACTAATAATGATTATTGTTCAAATAGCAAGTACATTGAGGCTAATGCAAAAGCCCTTCATGCTCTTAAATGTACCCTAAATGATGATTATTTATCTAGGGTTTCTAACATTGAATCGGCTTTTGTAGCTTGGAACATCATCACCTCCCTTGGCGAAAAGGATCTATATTATGCCGGAGCGATTCGGATGTTAAGCGACATCTCCAACAAGTGCTACATGGTCCAAGGGGATAACCCCCTTGAGGTAACTTCCGAATCCGAGGATGAGGATGCTACTATGTCATATGATGAGCTAAATTCATTTTGCCAATTATTGCTTGAGAGATATGACATAATTAAAAAGGAAAATAAAAATTTGAAAAAGGATATTGCTTGCATGCATGTAGAACATGACTCTTTTAGAGATAACATTGCATGCTTGGAAAAAGATAACAAGAATTTGAAAAAGAAATTTGATTGCATGCATGTAGAAAATGATTCTTTTAGAAATAAACTTGCATGTTTAGAAAAAGAAAATGAGGATTTGAAAAATGAGAATGTTTCCTTATTTTCAAATTAAATGATTTATGTGAAGGGAACACTATTTTGAAGGATAAGATTGACTTGGTGGAAAAACAAAAGGAAATCGTTTTCAAGAAAATAATCTTTAAAAAAGAAAATTTGTTGAAAAGAAAAGGATAATGTTTTTCAAAAGAAAAAGAAAAATGATTCTTTATCTCACCATGCTTTACATGCCACAACTATTGAGATTAAGAATTTGAAAAATAAGATAGAAAATTTGAGCTCTAATTTGAGCACATGTGCATTCAATCATTCTAAGTTGGAATCTTTGTTTCAAAAGAAACAAGTTCCCCATGCTCATGCACATACACATCATGCTCATGCTTATGTTGCACATCACGATCACAATCACACTCATAAGCATCATGATAGGGTGTACACTTGTACACATTGTGGTCGCAAAGGCCATTTAGCAAAATATTGTTTTGATAAGAAGCATAACTTATATTTTGCTATGTCTAAAGGATTTTGGGTTCCTTATAATAAAGCTAACCCCAAAGGACCCAAGAAAATATGGGTACCAAAACCCCCACCTTTTGCTTGTGATGTAGGTGAGGGCTCTCACAAAACGTGAGAGGGATGGTACCTTGGTAGTGGATGCACTTGGACATGATGGACATACTTTTGGGTTGCATCGCTATCAAGGAGCTTTGGTGGATCAACCACCATGCTAGGAGCTTTGGAGTTGGTAACAATTTCTAACTCCTATTTCATTTATGTACATGCTTGTTCATTCATAATATTCATAGCATGTTCATATTTTAAGATATTTTTGGTATTTCATGTGGCATATACTAGTTTAAGTGTAGTTTCTATCAAAACTTGTATTATACATGTACAAATAGTGAACTACAATTGACTCATATATATTTGAACTTCATGCTCATTTGTATTCACTATATGCATGTGTATAGGCTATTTTGATGATTCGGTCATTTATACTTGTTATGCCTATCTTTGATTTTACTTCATGTATATGTGTGTTTAATTCAAATCTAATAAATATACATGTATACCCTTGAGTCATTTGCCTTCATGCAATATATATTGGACTCTTTTAGATTTGGGATATGTATGCATATTGTTAGAATTGGATAAATCATACATATACCATGAAGATTAGTATTTTAAATAAATAATAAAAAATTGATGATTTTTCATGTTTTTGATTTGTATTAAAGATTAAAACATGTGTAAAACAAAATGTGATTTATGATCTTTTTGAGCTTGAATGACTACTTTCATAAAAATACTATTTACATGATCCTTTGAACACTCATCTTTATGATACAAAATATTTTGAGCTTTATAGACCATGAGTGATTAAATCTTTGTGTATTTAGTATTGCTTTATGAAAAATATATGATTTGTTTTAAGATGAAAAATAAGATTTTCATGAGATTCATGCTTCACTTTCTATTTTCATGAAAAATACCATTTACATAACCTTTGAACACTCATCTTTTATGATAAAAGATAATTTTTGAGCTTTATGGACTATGAGTGCTTAAACTTGTATGTATTTAGTATAATTCATGAATAACATATGATTTCATGCTTGTGAAGGATCTTTAACTTTTTTTTTTTCAAAAATTATTTATAACTAGTTATTTATTCTTCAAATTTGGTAGTGCTTAGACATAACTATTTTTAAAACCTACCAATTTTGGTTATGAGTATATACATGACTTACAATGTTAATTTTACAATTGGTATATTACTCACATTTTGGTTCCTATATATGTATGCCCTAATTTTCAAATTGGTCTTATCTATTCACATACATATATATAATTTTCATGTGCTTGCTTTACAATTGATTTACATTCTTAAAAGCACAAAAAGTTTATGCTAAGTTAAGTTAACACCTTATATTAACTATGCATAAGCTTATGAAAAATAAAAAGATTTTATTTTAGATCTTTCATTTGGTATCAATATGCTTTAACTTCAAATTGTTATATGATTACAACTGATATCAATATGTTTGAAACATTAAAAGATTTTGCAATGATAACTTGATATCACACATCTTCAAGTGCTATTTTCTATTGGTATCAAAATTACAAATTATGATTGGTTCAAAATTATTTTATTGGGAAAAGTTCAAAATTTTGTTTTGATAAAGAAAAATTAAAAATGTTTTGTTTTGTATTTCCTATATGCAAGGAGAGATTAACATCTCTCTTACATATAGATTCATGTTGAGTATATTATAAATTGAGGAGCTTAACATCTCTTCTTTATATGATATACGTGTGTAGGGGGAGCTTCACATCTCCTTCTATGCATTACATAGTTGTGTTGTGTGAGTTAGGGCTCTTTCATGCAATGCACATTGTAGGGAAGCTAACTTAACGTCTTCCTCTTCATGAATGTATATCGCATATAAATCTTTATTGGTTGATTTGTATACCCCTCCTTATTTCTTTGTTTTTGACAAAAAGGGGAGAAAATTTTTTTTGATTTGATTTTACTTTGAACCCTTTGTTGATGATTGACAAAAGGGGGAAGTATTTAAGTATATATGCATGTTTTCTTTACTTAAGGGGGAGAAGTATTTGTCTTCCTGTTAGTTATGAGTATTTGAGTATATATGCATGTTTTCTTTACTTAAGGGGGAGAAGTATTTGTCTTCCTGTTAGTTATGCATATATGTTTTTTTTTGTATTGGTTTGCAAATAATAGGAGAAAAAGATTTGTTTTTGTGTTATCTCCATTCATTTGCATACATGTCATGTGCTTCATTGTCATATCTTTATCATTTATTTGATATGCATGAGTTAAGGGGGAGCTTCTTTGAAGCTTTACTTTAATCCATGCATATATAACTTCATGAGTTTTGTCATCATCAAAAGGGGGAGATTGTTGGCCCAAGGCCTATCACCCTAGTTTTGATGATGATCAACTCATGAAGTTATGTTTGCTAATGATCTTGTTTAATTAGTGACAGATTCTTTATCAAGATCTTAGTAGGTGCAAAGCTCAACAAAGGATAAAATGTCAAGATTTGGAGCTAGCACGGTGTGATCCAAGGAGCTTTTGGATCAAGCTTGGACCAAGTCAAGAAGATGAGAAGACTTCAAGGGAAGGCTTCAAGAGGATGAAGACTTGTGTCTAGGTATAAGATTTTTATTTGTTTTAGATAAAAATGTAAAGGATAGAATAGATTGGTGGATTGCTCAAGTATGAATCACACACACACTCTTGATTGAAGTTTTCATTTAAGATTTCTTTTTAGAAAAGAATTTTTATTTAGAAAAAGATTTTTCTTTGTGACAAAATATTTATCTTGGATTTTGGTATTTCATAGTTTACATATCTTATATCCAAAACCATGCTTAGAGCCTATTGTCAAAAACTAGATATTTCATCTTGATTGTGTAGTGGATCATATCCATACACACTATGCTTTTAGAGTATATCTTGTTTTTGTATTTGATGAAAGTTTGGAAAAACATGTTGATATTTCAAAACCAAGTTTAGTGCTTTATGTCAAAAACTAGATATTTCATCTTGATTGTGTAGTGGATCATATCCACACACACTATGCTTAAAGTGTATCTTGTTTTTGTATTTGATGGAAATTTGGAAAAACATGTTGTTTTAGAAAAAGAGTTTTTTATTATGAGCAAATATTTCCAAGTTACAAAAATAGTCAAATCTTCAATAACATGCCTTGATTTTGTGCAAGCATGTTTCTATATCATAAAACTATTTTTGTAGAATTTCTAAGTATTTATGGGATTTTTATTTAAGCCAAAAAGACCTATCTTTAATCCCAAAATTTTCAGGTTCTAGCAGTTCTGATTTTTCAGAACTGACAGTAGCCGGTCGACGGGGGTCGGACCGGACGACGTGCACAGCGTGCACGCCTGTGTGCACTGGAGGACGGTCGACCGGACGGTCGACCGCTTAAGAGAGCTTTGCTCTCGGGAATTATCGGTCGACCGGGCCGGTCGACCGACAGAGAGTTTACTCTCTTCTCCAGTTGCTCGGTCGACCGGGTCGGTCGACCGGAGGCTGCAACGGTCGGATTTTGACCGTTGCCGGTCGACCGGACCGGTCGACCGGAAGCTCTGACAGAGCCCCAACGGCTCTATTTTCTGTCAGCCTATAAAGGGGGTTTTGTCATTGTTTTGAGCCAAGACTTTTGGAGATTCTAAGCCAGTTTTTCCCATCCTTTTAACAGAGTTTTCTCCACATATTTGAGTGCAAATACTTCCAATCAAAAGGAAGAATTTATCAAGAGTGTAAATTGTGATTCCTTGAGTTTTCCTCCACCTTTCTAATCCTTACTTTTCTCACACTACACTTGAGCATCCATTGTTATATCTATCCTATAGGAGAGTTGTAGTGAGAGTTTGTAATTGGTGATCAAGTGTTTAGATCACCAAGAAATCATTTCTTGTTCTTTGAGAAGGCGGACGGTTGTGTTCGCGGTTTGTTTCGGGTCCTAGTGAGGACTTGGTGTTGTTGGGTCCTAGTGAGGACTTGTAGCTTGAGGTGCGGCCTCGACGAGCTGGTGGGCTTGTGGTGTGTAAGGGACTTTGGGAGTCCGAGGGCTTGTAGGTGTTGCGGCACCAAGGAGAGATCCGGTTGGATCGTGCATAGTGGAAATCCTTCGTGTGTCGAAGGCGGGGATGTAGAGCAAGTGTGCTCGAACCTCGAAACAAACCCTTTGTGTTTGCGATTGCTCACTCTTGCTCTCTTACTCTTTTTGTCTCTATTATATCTTGCATTACTTACATTGTATTTACTTTACATGCTTGATATACCCTTGTGCATATTTGATATATACTTGCGTGGGATTGTTGCTAACACTTGTATTCAACCAAGAGAGCCAACGCGGCACCTCAACCCATTCAAGGGGAATCTAGAGGAGTTTGTCCAGAGCCTCGCAAGGGAATTCGGCAACACTCTTGTGTTATACATAAGTGTTCAATTAAAAGAAGTTTAATTTGGTCAACTTAGTTTTAATTCCGCATTATTTGTTCATAAGTGACCATTAGATTAGCCATCACCTATTCACCCCCCTCTAGGTGATCTTACAAAATTATATTTATGCTAAGTTTGATTTAGTCTTCAATGTCATTTATTTTTTTCAATTGGTATCTTATACAAGCTTATGCATTGTTTTATTTCATAAAGGGGGAGAAATATTAGTGTTTTATCTTTCAATTATTTTTATTTTCAATTGGTATCTTATCCCACTCTTTATAATGAAAAATACTTTGTTTTGATATATGCTAACATTTCAATATTGGTATCATAATCTTAAATTGGTATTATTCTCAATTTGGTATCCTTATTGCAAAATGAGTTGTGTTTACCTAAATATTTAGTTTTCACTTTCAATTTGTATCAAAATTTACAATATATTCAATTGGTATAAAAAACGTATAATGTTTCACTTTCAATTGGTATCAAAAATTTACAAGATATTTTCAATTGGTATCAAAGTAAAATGTTTCACTTTCATTGATATCAAAATTTATTTTGTTGACTTCAAGAAAATTCATAAATTTGTTTTATAAGTGATTTCATAATGTTTGATATATAACTTTATTTTTTGATTTATTTTCGCCCCTTTGTTGATGAATTAACAAAAAGGGGGAGAAGTATTTGATGAGCTTATATATACATGTTTATTTATTTTCTCGTTTATGCAAAAAAGGGGAAAAGAATTTGGTAAGTTTATGCATGTTTATTTCCATTTATGCATATATGTGTTGTTTAGTTATGGATTTCATTGAATAACTTTATTGTTTATTACTGTGCATGAGTTAAGGGGGGAGCTTCTATAAAGCTTAACTTTAATCCATGCATATATAACTCCATGAGCTTTGTCATCATCAAAAAGGGAAAAATTGTTGGCCCAAAGGCCTATCACTCTAGTTTTGATGATGATTAACTCATGTAGTTATAGTTTACTAATGATCATGTGCTTAATTAGTTTTAGATATTTGATCAAGATCTTAGTAGATGTCTAGCTTTAACAAGGGAGCTAACACATGTAGATTCAAGAGCTCGAGCGTCAAGACCGCATCTAGCACTCGGTTGAAGTCAAGCTCGTTGGATCGCGTTTGGATCGAGTCAACTTGGAGAAGGAGTTCTACAAGAAGACGTCAGTTTATTTAGTTTAGTTTGTTTAGATCTTGTGTAAAGATAGATAGTATTGATATGCTCACGTTCACACACACACACACAAAAGTTTAAAGTTTATTGGTTTTCAGTTTAACTGGTTTTGGATTTCACGTCAAAAACATAGATATATCTATTACATGTATATTGGATTCTATCCATATATAATATGCTTCAAATTTGTTTCAATATCATATTTTGTATCCATATGAGTTTTGGAGAAACTGATTTTTCATTTCAAAAATCTAAGTTTTGGAAAATACAGATTTTGTATTTAAGCAAAATTTCAATATCACAAATATGTGTTGAATTTTAGTCACACATATTTGTTCTTCAAATATTTATAAGAACTAATTTTTGTGGAACTAATATGATTTTATGCGATTTTATTGAAATTAAAAAGACAAGTTTTCTAGACCTATAATCCCAGCCTGACTACACTGGCGGTCGACCAGATGGTCGACCGGACCAGGAGTCGGTCGATCGGACCGGTCGACTGATGTGCACGAGACGTGCACAAAGGCCAGCCTACTCGGCGGTCGACCGCGCGGTCGACCGGCTGAAAGTACCCAACTCTCAGGTGCTGGTCGTCGACCGGTCGGTCGACCGATGGTTTGGTCCGGTCGACCGCCCGATCGATCGGAGACACACAGTCAGAAATATGACCGTTGGCCGATAGACCGGCCGGTCAACCGGAAGGGAAAATCTTGCTTTTTCCAGATTGCCAACAGCTAGTTTTTGGAATGGGTTACAAATACCCATCCCTTGGGCTGTTTTCATAAAGAATTTTAAGAGCAAAAATTTCTATCTTTCTAAGTGTTTTAGTAACAAGTTTTCAAGAGTTTTTGGGATAAAAGATTTATCTTTTTATTTGTTTTAATGGGTTGGAAAAATCAAAGAAAAAGAGTGTCTTTGGGAATTGGTTTTGATCTTCATTTATATTTCTATTTAGAGTTCTTCTCAAGAGTTTTTCTTTTTGATTTGTTTTCCAAATACCTTGTATTTTTCTTACACTTGAGCTATCATCTCTATCCTATCTATAGGATCTTGTTTTTGTGGGAAAAAGTATTTGTGGTCTATTGTGATCACCAAGAATTGGTTTGTAGTTTATTGAGACCACCATGTGTTGTAACCTTTTTGCTTTGAGTTTGTGGGTATCCCTCTTGTGTAGAGGTGTTGTGGAGGAGTGTTGAGTTTGTTGGTATCCCTCTAAGTGTAGAGGTGATTGAGGTTGGAGTTTTAGCTTAGTGCCTTATCCCTCTAAGTGTAGAGGTGATTGTTGCTTGGCTTAATGCCTTATCCCTTTAAGTATAGAGGTGATTGTTGTTGTGCCTTGCCTCTTGTGTAGAGATTGTTTTGTTGGAGAGAGGAGTTGTGTACTCCTAATTTATATTTGTCAAATCCTCAGTGGAGGTTCCCTGTGTGGGAAGTCCTGTGTGGACGTATAGTGAAAATCCTTCTGTGTGAAAGCGGGGACGTGGAGCAGTGGCTCGAACCTCGAAACATATCTCAGTGTTTGCGATTGATCTACTATCTCTAACTCTCTCTTATATCTTGCATTGCATCATATTGTTCATTTCATATATATGCTTGATATTGATTGTTTGCCCATATTTGTGTTTAGCTAAGATAGCGTCAAATAGCACCTCGATTCTTATTTAGAGGAATCTAGAGGAGTTAGTTCAGAGTTCTTCACCAAAAATTCATCTACACTCTTTGGTTATACATAGTGTGTTGCAATTTAGTTTTTAATTCCGCATCATTTGTCATTTGATTAGCCATAAACCTATTCACCCCCCTCTAGGTGTATTTTCATCTAATAGATCTACAAAGTCTTCTCTTGTAAGAGCTATTGATGGCTCATGATGATGGATTCTAACATCAAACTTGCTAACTTGCTAACCAAGCTTACTCTCTGATTGAGCAAAACCTGCACACAAAAATACGGAATTATAGAACTTAAGAAAGAAGATGTGCAAGTGCTCAATTCTTCCGCTATAGCAAGTGGCTATGCGGGTCGTGATCCACAAGAAGGGTTTTGCGATAGAAGTGTTTACAGTTTTATTGAAATCGTTATCAAAACCAAACGAGAGTTCTTCTCTATTTTTAAGAAGTGAAAATGAAAAAGAAAGTTATGTTAAAGTTAAGGGAAAGTGGGAGATGAAGAAGGTGGAAAAAATTAGAAAACGATGAAAAGCGACTATGTACAATGAAGTGGAGAAGAAAGAGTTGGAGGAGGTGGTGATCTATACTAAAGAAATAAAAGAAAAGAAAGAAAGAAAAGTGAAGAAAGACTTACCTAGGTTGATTGATGACTTACTTGGAAACCTTTGCAAGTTCTACCTTTTTGCTTTGGAGGCGTTCAACGCATAGATCATAAACTCGAGCTCAGTCCCCGTGCACATTATATCGTCAAGCATATCAAGAACGAAGTGATGCGGAGCTTGGAAGAGGAGAACGTCTTCATGAACTATCGCTGGCTCTCACGTAACTTAGTTATACTTGCTTTGGAATTCACTTGTAGACTCAACAAATACAACCAAGGTAAAGTAGAAAGAGGAAGAGGAAAGCACAACAAAAGAAAAGGAAAGTAAAGAAACGAACATAAATAAAAGTTTACCTTTATTGCTTGAGACAATGAAAGAAAGGAGGAGGGTACATCGGTGTCACTCTCAACATATGCCTCTCTCTCTTACTTACATGAATCATCATCTAACCTAAGCTACTTACAAGTTACATAAAAGTAAAACTAAACTACAAAATGGAAAAACTAGTCTAAACTCCTAACTCTACATTGGCGTCCCTTTTCAGCACAAAGAATGGCCTTTTATAGGCAGAAAAACCCAGTAATCAGGATCCCAGGGAGGTCGGGGGAGCAAACGCTCCCCCTAACTCCCTAACAATGCCGCGGAAACGCGGCTTTTGCCGCGTTTCCGTGGCCACACCTTGTTGGTGGGTCATCTTGGGATTATCTTCTGACTTTATCCTTTGTTAGTTTTTTCGTTTGAGTCCCGGATTCTGACGAAATGGCCTTGGATTCTTGGCTTTTAACCGATCGATTCTGAGAGGATTCTTCTCAACCGGTTTTCAACCTCTTGATTTTGCCCTGATTTAGTGAGTGCGAATTAACTCTGATTTAATTCAGAATTCTGGTGGGCTTTTGGGCTCATTTCTCTTCATCTCCTTAAGGATTGGGCCTGCAAATAAATCAAACAATTAATTAGGACAATGCAAGCTTTTATTCTATAATAAGTATGGACATATGATATTAAATATGCAACATTAGTGACCAATCACACCCCATACCTATCTTTTGCTCGTCCTCGAGCATAACAACTAAACTATACTAAGGATTATTAGACCACTTTCGCAGGTCACGCGATTACACTGAGCATGTGCAACAAGCCGTTAAACCTCTAGGTTTCCCCTAGAGGACGAGTGTTGTCTCGTGAGGGTTTTCAGCGGATTACACCCACAAAATCCATAAAGAAAGAGAAATAAAGAGTTAGTATTTTCGAAAGGCATTTTGAAAGAGAAAAATATTTGAAATATAATTGTAAGATCTAAGCAATCTATAAGTTATAGGAAGACTGAATTTTCATTCCTAAACTTAGTCTCTATTCAAAAATTTGTTATCAATTAAAGTAAGGAGTCAAATTGTACTTCTCATTTAGTCTATTACTTTACCCTAAGTCATATGCACCTTGTGACTGTGAAAATTTTGACTAAGGGTTTATTAACTCTAACTCTTATGCCTTATTTATATATATATATATATATATATATATATATATATTTATGGTATTTTTCCTTAGTTCTCTTAGGCTTTCTAATCTGCCCATGTAACGAGCCTTTAATCGATGACTCCCAAACCAAATGGTCTTAGGGCACCGGGTGAGAAGACACCCCAAGGACTTAAGGACTCGAGCAAATAAGCCACAAAACTAAGGATTTTATTATATGAACCACTTTTAGGCGTGAATACTTATGCTTTATTAGGCACAAATACCCAGCTTAATCAGAGGATTTTTCTTTTCAAACTTATCTAATCATCTTTCGCATAAATACTAAGGCTTGCTTAGGCCAAAGCACCTAGCTAGTCAATAATTAGATTTGTTTGTATATATATATATATATATATATATATATATATATATATATATATATATATATATATATATATATATATATTTATTTATAACTTATCTAATCATCTTTCGCATAAATACTAAGGCTTGCTTAGGCCAAAGCACCTAGCTAATCAATAATTAGACTTTTTTTTTTTTTTATAAGGCATAAGAATCTTTGTTTTGAACCCTAAGTGTGTAAGTGTATGAAGTGTGCATATTTCATCAAGGTAAAGATCAAGACCAAATTACTTTGACAAATTATCTTCCTAACTCTAAAAATCAAACAAATAATCTTATTTTGACCAAGTATAAGAAATCCTAATTTGGATTTTCCTATTCCTTAAAATTAACTTAATTTCTTACAAAAATAAGTCAAAATATTGTTTCTATTTTTCAAAAAGTTTTTAAAAGTAAAGAAAAATGTTAATTTTTTTTATTTTAAAGAAAAAGAAAAGTTATGTTAGACCCTCCCCCACACCTATCTCATGCATTGTCCTCAATGTATGAATTAATGCATAGATGCATGAAAAAGAAGAAAGGGAAGGAAAATGTTACCTTAAGGTGGAGGTTCCGGTGGTGGTCTGATTGGTCCACGAAACGCGGCCCAATCAACTTTTCTTGGGTCTCGGAGGAACCCACCAGAAGTTTCTCTAATATAACCCACTAAAAAGATGTGTCCATTAAGGATTTTTATTAAGTATTTAACCCCATCTAATTTCCAAATTCCATAACTAATTTCGGAGTCAAATTTGTCAACCACCTCGTCCCAGAAAGGAGTATGAAATGATAGAATGATTGACTTTGACTCAGAAAGGACAGGAACTAATACTGACTCAGGAAGGTGACTTAAATCAAGTAAAGGTTCAAGAGTCGAAATAGGTTCAGAAATTGGGTCCAAGTCAAGAAGTTGAAACTCAAGTCCACATGTGTTTTCCAACAATGGAATGTGACCTAATATGGGTGATTCCAGTTCAGGGATGATAGGTGATGGAATCAAAACTGACTCTAGAATATTATTCAAGTTTGGTAATAAAACAGGAGTCAATATTGATTCAGAAAGTTGAACTGGATCACAGATTTGAGAATCTAGGTCACATATCTCATTGAGTTCAATATCATAAAAATGAGAACTTGCCAATTTGTCAATAGGATCTTCAAAAGTGTATAATTGGTCAAGTTCAATATAATCCTCAAAGATGGGTGATTCAATTTTATTATGAATTGGTACAGGATCCAATGTTGACTCCGGGAAAAGATTAAAGTCAGGTGAAGATACCAGAGTCATTATTGAATCAGGAAGAAGTATTGAATCACTAATTTGGGGTTCAGGATCATAATCATTTTCAAGTTCTATTTCAGGAAAGGAGTAACTTGCCAAACTGTCAATATCTTTTTCAAAATTTGGAGTTTGAGCAAGTTCAAATGGTTGTTCTGAAATGAAATCTTGATTTCTAAAACTACATGACTCTTCGGCTCTAACAGAATGGCTAGTGACATCAGAACTGGTCAAACGGTGAGAACGTAGAGATTCGACCATCATATCTATGTCACGATTTCTAGCATTTTGAGCATGAGTCATGACTTCAAGCATCTTTTCATAATTGATGGATTCATTGTTTTGCTGAAAAGATGAAGTGTTGTCTTGAAAGTGGTAGTGAAATTATGAGTCCATCAGATTTTGTGATTGTTGTTTGGACTCACGCATACTCCTTTCCAAAATGATGGTTTCCTATTTTGGACGGGTGGAACTGAGTATGAATCTTGAAAATATTGTGGACTAGGTGGAGAAGGAGGACAAGTTGGTTGATAATTATGCTCGGGGGAGGTGAATCCCCACTGACTCGGTGAAGAGTTGAAATTATTATGGACATTATAGTTATTAGATGGGGGACATGGGTTATATTGATTCGGATAAGACCAATCCGGCACACTAGGTTGGTTAAAGTCATGATATGCCGGGTTGGTAATATCCGAAAATGAACTCGGTGTGTAATATGGATTATTATTAAAGTTGAAAAAATTATTATTATAAGCCATATCACACAATAGAATACACACAAAAAGAAAGAAAAGCAAACAAATAAACAAATAAGAAAGAAAAAATTCTAACCTAAGTTAGGGTAGACCTAGACCTAGACGACTCCTAACTGGTTAGACTGTCCATGGGAGGTTTAATGTAGACTTTGACCACAAGCTAATCAGCCAGGTCATGGCAAGATTGGTGGGAGGTTTTCCATCAAAGACGTTCCTTAATTAAATAACCACCAATCTTCGGGCTTTCGGCCCTTAATCCCTTTCCTAGACACTGATTTGGCAAGAGTCAAGTTCCAACACCTTTCCCCCTTAGGATAATCTCCTAATTGAGTCCGAGATGTCCCTAGGGCCAACGTCTACTCATTTTAAGTTAGGCTTGGGTTAGTGAGTGCTTGGATTCTGATTTTTGGGCTAAGAAAGGGTGATTAAATCCCCACCTTATCTTGTTATTGGGTTGGTGCCCTTAAAATCAATTAGTGCAAGTGTACAAGATATGTAAGATTCACTCAAAGCGATATAAATCAACCAAGAAGTGAGTCCTATGCTAAATACAATGCATACGTACCTTGCTCCAGCACTCTTCAACAGTAAAAATAAATGAATTGAAAAAAACGCGTGCCTAAAATGCAAACGTCTAATCAATTTTTAACTTTTGCAACAAACGTTTTACTGTTGATTATTTAGCAGGCTTATGTGATGGCATATAGGAAATAAAGAATTGCAGAGAACTAGAATTTGTAACGCAAGCAGCCCTGCAAAAACCTGTTAGTAGTCAACTCGTCCTTGCCGCGGATCCGCGACTTTTGCCGTGGAAACGCGGCAATTCAGAGGGCCCTTGGTTTCTGCTTTCTAGAACAGAGGCCCAAGGCCACTTGTATGTCACTGCAATATTAATTTCCTGCTTTGATTGCCCTGTAACCTGCAACAGAGAAGAAAATTCGTTTAGTTCTAAAAAATTTTCAAAAAAATTCAGATTTCAATAAAAAAACATGTTACCCTCCCCGGCAACGGCGCCAAAATTTGATTGAGGCAAAACCTGCACACAAAATACGAAATTATAGAACTTAAGAAAGAACATGTGCAAGTGCTCAATTCTTTCGCTATAGCAAGTGGCTATGCGGGTCGTGATCCACAAGGAGGGTTTTGCGATAGAAGCGTTTACAGTTTTATTGAAATCGTTATCAAAGCCAAACGAGAGTTCTTCTCTGTTTTTAAGAAGTGAAAATGAAAAAGAAAGTTATGTTAAAGTTAAGGAGAAAGTGAGAGATGAAGAAGGTGGAAAAAATTAGAAAACGATGAAAAGCGACTATGTACAATGAAGTGGAGAAGAAAGAGTTGGAGGAGGTGGTGATCTATACTAAAGAAATAAAAGAAAAGAAAGAAAGAAAAGTGAAGAAATACTTACCTAGGTTGATTGATGACTTACTTGGAAACCTTTTGCAAGTTCTACCTTTTTGCTTTGGAGGCGTTCAACGCATAGATCATAAACTCGAGCTCAGTCCCCGTGCACATTATATCGTCAAGCATATCAAGAATGAAGTGATATGGAGCTTGGAAGAGGAGAACGTCTTCATGAACTATCGCTGGCTCTCACGTAGCTTAGTTATATACTTGCTTTGGAATTCACTTGTAGACTCAACAAATACAACCAAGGTAAAGTAGAAAGAGGAAGAGGAAAGCACAACAAAAGAAAAGGAAAGTAAAGAAACGAACATAAATAAAAGTTTACCTTTATTGCTTGAGACAATGAAAGAAAGGAGGAGGGTACATCGGTGTCACTCTCAACATATGCCTCTCTCTCTTACTTACATGAATCATCATCTAATCTAAGCTACTTACAAGTTACATAAAAGTAAAACTAAACTACAAAATGGAAAAACTAGTCTAAAATCCTAACTCTGCATTGGCGTCCCTTTTCAGCACAAAGAATGGCCATTTATACGCAAAAAACCCAGTAATCAGGATCCCGGGGAGGTCGGGGGAGCAAACGCTCCCCCTAACTCCCTAACAATGCCGCGGAAACGCGGCTTTTGCCGCGTTTCCGCGGCCAGGGTGTGGCCAGATGGCCACACCTTGTTGGTGGGTCATCTTGGGATTATCTTCTGACTTTATCCTTGTTAGTTTCTTCGTTTGAGTCCCGGATTCTGACGAAATGGCCTTGGATTCTTGGCTTTAACCGATCGATTCTGAGAGGATTCTTCTCAACCGGTTTTCAACCTCTTGATTTTGCCCTGATTTAGTGAGTGCGAATTAACTCTGATTTAATTCAGAATTCTGGTGGGCTTTTGGGCTCATTTCTCTTCATCTCCTTAAGGATTGGGCCTGCAAATAAATCAAACAATTAATTAGGACAATGCAGGCTTTTATTCTATAATAAGTATGGACATATGATATTAAATATGCAACATTAGCGACCAATCACTCTCTCTTATTTCATGTTTGCTTCTAATGATTTTGATGATTTAAGATTTGTATTAGCGTGCTATTGATGTATGTTTTGTACGTGATGAATCATCTTATGTGCCATGCTCTGTATTGCTTCTTGAAGCCAAGGACTAGTGATGGCCAAGTATCCTTGTGAGGTAACTATCACTAAGAGGTTAGCATGATTAGTGTAGTATTTAGTAGTTAGTTGCCATGAATCTTCTTCTCTTTTTATTTTATTTTCAAACCTTTTCTTCAACATAAAAATACTATTTTTATTTCATGTTGTTTTCATCCCTTATTTCTTCTACTTCTTCTTTTCTTTCATTTTGTTTTTAAAACCATTTTCGAAAAACCTCTTCTTATTTCATTTCTTTTCTTTTATTTCTATTTTCTTGTTTGCTTCTACCAATTCACAATCACTTCTTATTTGTTTTCAAATTGTGATTTTCATCACTTTCTTCACTTATCACTTCTGGATTTCTTTTCTTTTTCTTTTCTCATTCTCTAACAAAAAAGAATCTGTTAACAACCAATGTGAATAAAAATTGTTAATGCTTCTATCGCCTCCCGTCCTTGTGGATTCGACCCGTTGAGCCAATGCTACAATAAAAGTATCAAGAAAATATCAGCACACAAGCTTTTACGTTGATTTCAATAAACATACATTTTTGAGTGCTTGTTTCGCCCCGATTAAAAAATGGTGCCGTTGCCCCGATCATTAATGCAGTATTTTACGTTGACACATTTTGGTGTGCAGGTTAATTTTGCAGAAACTGCACATTGCAGAACTCTTCTTTTGCTTGCATGTCTTGCTCTAAAAAGTAGGGACCCTGCTTCCATGATTGCGCCGCGGAAACCTAAGAAAAGCCATGAAAACGCGGCATTTGTGTGGCATTTAGACTTCATCTTTTGCAGGGTTCTTGCAAGTTGCATATATTAATATATTCTGCAGCTAATTTTCTGCTTTGATTGCCTACACACTGTAATAATTAAAGAACTAAAATATGGTACTTGGATGCTTTAAAATGGTTTAGACATTTGCATTTAGGCACGTGTCAATTCAATTCCAATATACTTTATTTTGTTCTGCTGTTGTGATCTGGACTGAGTGTACATATGGCATTGCATATAGTATAGACAAACACATGGTGATTTACTCGCTTTGTGTTATATTCTTGTTTATATTGCACACTTGCACGAATTGAAATTAAGGGCAAAACCCAATATAAGATAAGGTGGGAATTTCATCACCCTTCTTTAGCCCCAAAACCACCTCCCCACTCACACAACCCAATCCCTAATAAAAATTGATAGAAATCGGACCCTAGGGACATCTCGGACTCATTAAAAGATTGACCGAGGGTGGAACTTGTTTTGCGTCTTACTCTTGTAAAATCAGTGTCTAAGTTTGGGGATTAAGAGGTTACGCCTCGAAGATACCGTGGTTTGGCGGAATTAAGATCCGTTGCTTACGCATGGATACCTCCCACCGTATTTTGTCCCTACCTGGCCGATTAGCTTGCGGTAGGATTCATACCACAACATCCCCCAGGTAATCGACTCGTTAGGAGTCGTCTAGGTCTAAGTCAACCTTAGTATAGGCTTGATTTTAATATTTTCTTTTCTTTTTGTTTGTTGCTAGCTTTTTCTTTTTTTGTTTGTGATTGTTTGCGAAATGAAATTCAATAACAACAATTTTTTCAATCCTAATATGAATCTATATTTCACACTGACCACATTTGACTCGGATAATTCCAACCCGACTTTGTATAACATTAACCAATCGAATAGGTCGGATTGGATTCTCTGACTCAGTATAACCCATATCCCTATTCTAATGACTATAATTTTTAAAATAATTTTCACTCTTCACAGGGTCAATGGGGATTAACTTCCCTAAGTAAAAATTTCAACCACCTTGTCCATAATTTCATAAGTTCCACAATATTCATTCCCTAATTTTTCTTCCTACACTCTTTTTTCAGAACAACACATAGAAGAAAAATCTAAGTTAGAAAAGAGTATAGAAGCCAACATGCAAGAGGCCAAGCGATAATTTTAAAAAATGTTGGCCTCTCCAGCTTCACAATATTTTCAAGAGTCTTATTCAGTCGCACCTCTTCAAAATGATCAAACATCCAGCTTGGAATTGAATGAGGAACTCGTGCGCGAGTCCAAGTGACAATCTCAAAATTTGTTAGGCTCACAATCTTCATAATTTTTCAAAAACCAAGATTCCTACACTCCATTTCTAGAATATCCACTACAAGAAAAATCATATCTAGAAAAGAGTAAAGAAATCTTGTAGGAGTCATACTACAATTTTAAAAATCTTCTACCCAGCCTATCAATAGGTTAGAAGCACAACTGATTTAATTGGTCAATATTTATAGGAATGAGGAAACTCTCTCTTATCAGCCTTTTAATAATTAAGATATCTCTAACTCTATATATTTGACCCAGGACTTTTGTTATTTTTAGAAACCAAGATTCAATTTCAGCACACCCATTTGAAGTTGGCCAACATCAAATTCTTGAGAATCACATTGACATGTTGGCAAGTTATCCCTTTTCTGAGATTGGACTTGAGAATGAATGGGATCCTGAAACTCAACGTGGTAATTCAATTCCACTTTCTGATTTTATAATGACTCTGGTGTCTTTACCTGATTTCAATCCTTTTTCTGAGTCAGTATTGGATCCTGTGCAATCCATCATGAAATTGAATCATCAATCTTTTAATTAACAAATTGAACTACCAATTTCACACTTTTGAATATTCCATTGACAAATTTACAATTTCTCATTTTTATGAAATTGAATTCGAAGAAAAATGTAACCCAGATTCATATATTTGTGATCCAGTTAAAATTTTCAAATCCATATCGACTCTTGTTTTGCTACGCGATTTGAGCAACATTTTAGAGTCAGTTTTGATTTCCATACCTGTCATTCTTGGACTGGAATCACCAACTTTAGAAAGTCACATTTTATTAGGGGAAAATGAATGTGGACTTGAGTTTCAACTTCTTGATTTGGACCCTATTCCTAAACCAATTTTGACTCCAGAGCCTTCACTTCACTTAAGTCATATTCCTGAGTCGATATTAGTTCCTATACGTCCTAAGTCCAAATTCAGTTATTCCATCATTTCACACTCCATTCTGGGATAAGGGTGCTGATAAATTTGACTCTGAAACTATCTTGAAAATTTAGAAATTAGATAGGGTAAAATTATTAATAAAAATCATTCATATAAACATTATTTTAGTGGGTTGTATTATAGAAGTCTCTGGTGGGTTCCTCCGAACTCCACACAAATTAGATTGGGCCGCATTTCATGGATCAATCAGACTACCACCGGAACTGTCACCTTGAGGTAATTTATTTCTTCCCTCTCTACTTGTTTCATGCATACATACATTCACGAAGCATTGAGGACAATGCATGAGATAAGTGTGGGGAGGGTCTACTAACGTAGAGTTTTTAGATTTTCTTTATTTTTCATTTTTTAGAATATTCTTAGAATTTTTCCCATTATACAAAATTTTTTCCTTTTCTTTAAAAATGTTTTGAAATAAGAGACAAAATTTGATCCATTTTTAAGAAAATTAAAATGATCTTAGAAACTAAGGAAGCCTTAAATTATGTCATTTTAAACCTAATCGAAACAATGGATCGTGTTTAAGATTATAGGCTAAGTAAAACAAAGTAAGATAAATTGGAGAGAGAATTTTATCTTAAATTTTTTGTCTTAGATAGTATGCTCTTCACACTTACATATTTTTGGAATGAAAATAAAGACCTAAAATGTCATAAAGCAAAAATAAACAAAAAGAAAAAATATATTATATACATGAATAAAAAATCACTTATTAAAGCTGAATAACTATGCCCCAAGAAGCATGATTATTCACGCCTAAAGGTGGTCAAAAGAAATAAATAATCCCTCTTAGTTTTATGGCCTTGTTTACTTGAGTTCTTAAACCCAAGGGATATTTTCTAATCTAGTTCCCTAAGACCATCTGGTCGTTAAAGGCTCACTACCCGGGTAAACTAGAAAGCATAAGAAAACTAAAAGGAGGGAGGAAGATATATATATATATATATATATATATATATATATATATATATATATATATATATATATGACTTGATGGTTGGAGTTGAAATCCCAAAAATCTTCATTATAACAATGTGCATATTATCTAGGTTTTATGAAGGATAAAATATTCAATCCAATTTTAAATTCTTACCTAAATTAATGAAAGACCTTGCATATAGATTAAGGAAGAATAATTTTGGTAGACTTATGACTTTAGATGGTTTATATTTTTGCAAAAATATTTCATAAACTTGTCTTTCTTTCAAAATGTATTTTCAAAATACTAACATTTGTCTTCTTTTATTATGAATTTTGTGGGTGCAATCCGCTGAAACCCCTCAGGAGACAACACTCCTCCTCTAGGAGTAACATAGAGGCTTAACGACTTATTGCATTGCTCAGTGCAATCGCATCACCTGTGAAAGTAGTGTAATAACATTCTTAGCTTAGTTTTCTTTCTCTTGTTTTGCATGAGATGAGCAAAAAGATAAGTGTGGGTTATGATTAGTCTATAATTCTGCATTATTACATAGTATTTTTCTACGATTTATAAATAAAATAATGTTTCTCATCCGTGTTTTAGTTTATTTTGCAGATTATCAAGAGTCTAGGGGCAAAGGAGTAATAAGAGCTCAGTACCCACTTTGGGTAATTAAACTAGATTTCTTGGAGGCCAAGCTAGAAAGCTTCTATAAGATGCATTGGATCCCATATTTGAAGACGTATCTGGAGAAATACACGTCTAAATATTGCAAAACCAGATACATATAGAAGGTGCTAGAAGCCAGATGAGCCACGTGACCAAAATTTAGGACAATTGGCCCAATTAGTGCCGTGTTTCCTCCAGGCTTCCATGGCTTTTTAGTCGGCCCATGCGTCAATTTTTGACTTGTGGCTTTGTCTCACCTTCCAGATCCTTCCAGTGCCTATAAATACTACATTTATGGACTTGAGATGGGAGGATGGAGAGCAGCAGCTAAGATTTATCGCTTTTAGTATAGTGCAGTGTAGGTGTTCTTTTCTTCTTCTTTATTTTGTATTTTATTTCCTTCTAGATTATATAATAGGGCAGAGATGATTCAAAGAGAGAAAGAGAGAGATTGATGTAAGAGATGGTGACAATCTATGTAATCTTCCTCCTTTCTTAAATGGTTTCTTCTCTAGCCTCTAACATGGCTAGCTATCTTTCATTTCATGACAATCTAACTACTAACCATTAATCATCTAAGCTCTTCTTGATAATCCATATAAATATAATAGCATCTACAAGGTCTTGCTCTTGCAAGAGCCATTGATGGCTCATGATGATGGATTCTAACATCTAACTTGCTAACTTGCTAACCAATCTAACTCTCACTTATTTCATGCTTGCTTCTAATAGTTTTGATGATCTAAGATTTGTATTAGTTTGGTCTTGATGCAATTTTTGTATGTAAGGAACCATCTTATATGTCATGTTTTGTATTGCTTCTTGAAGCCAAGGACTAGTGATGGCCAAGAATCTATGTGAGGCAATTATTACTAAGAGGTTAGTATGATTAGCGGAGCATTTAGTAGTTAGTTGCCATGGATCTTCTTCTCTTTTATTTTGTTTTAAACCTTTTCTTCAACATAAAAATATTATTTTTATTTCATGTTGTTTTCATCTCCTATTTCTTCTTTTATTTTGTTTTTAATACCATTTTCTCAAAACCTCTTCTTATTTCATTTTCTTTTATTCTATTGCTATTTTCTTATTGCCACCGATTCACAATCACTTCTTATTTGTTTTTAACATCATCATTTTCGTCGCCTTTTTCATTTATCACTTCTGGATTTCTTTTCTTTTTCTTTTCTCATTCTTTAACAAAGAAGAACTTGTTAACAACTGACGTGAATAAAAACTGTTAATGCTTCTATCGCCTCCCCTCTCTGCGGATTCGACCCATTGAGTCAATGCGATAACGGAAGTATTGAGGGAATAGCACACAAGCTTTTACGTTGATTTCAATAAACACACATTTTGAGTGCTTATTTCGTCCCCGGCAACGACACCATTTTTGATCGGGGCGAAACAAGCACTCGAAAATGTGTGTTTATTGAAATCAACATTTAAAACTTGTATGCCAATATTCCCTCGATACTTCCGTTATAGCATTGGCTCAATGGGTCGAATACACAGGGACGGGAGGCGGTGAAGCATTAACAGTTTTTATTCAGGTCGGTTGTTAATAAGTTCTTCTTTGTTAAAAATAAGAAAGGAAAAGAAAAGAAATCCAGAAGTGGTAAGTAGAGAAGGTAATGAAAACGACAATGTGAAAAATAAATAAGAAATGATTGTCAATCGGTGAAAGCAAATAAGAAAATAGAAATAAAAAAAAATAAGAAGAGGTAATGGGATATTGGTTTTAAAAACAAAACAAAAGAAAAGAAGTAGAAGAAATAGGAGATGAAAACAATATGAAATAATAATAGTATTTTATGTTGAAGAAAAGGTTTGAAAAGAAAATAAAAAGAGAAGAAGATCCATGGCAACTAACTACTAAATGATCCGCTAATAATGCTAACATCTTAGTAATAGTTGCCTCACATAGATTCATGGCCATCACTAGTCCTTGGCTTCAAGAAGCAATACAAAGTATGACATATAAGATGGTTCCTCACATACAAAACTTGTATCAAGACCAAGCTAATATAATCTTAGATCATCAAAACTATTAGAAGCATGCATGAAATAAGAGAGAGTTAGATTGATTAGCAAGTTAGATGTTAGAATCCGTCATCATGAACCATCAATGGCTCTTGCAAGAGTAAGACCTTGTAGATGCTATTAGATTCATATGGATTATCAAGAAGAGGTTAGATGATTAGTGGTTAGTAGTTAGATTTCTATGAAATAAAAGTTAGCTAGTCATGTTAGAGATTAGAGAAGAAATCATTGAAGAAAGGAGGAAGATTACATAAATTGTCACCATCTCTTACATCAATCTTTCTCTTTCTATCTCTATATCTCTCTGCCCTAGTACATAAATCTAAAAAGAAATAAAAATACATAGTAAAGAAGAAGAAGAAGACCTACACTAAAAGAGAGAAATTCTAGCTGCTGCTCTCCATCCTCCCGTCTCAGGTCCATAAATGTAGTATTTATAGGCATAGGAAGGATCTGAAAGGCGAGACGAAGCCACACGTCAAAACTCGATGTGTGGGCCACCAAAAATCCATGGCAGCCTGGAGGAAACGCGGTAATATTTGGGCCAATGCCCTAAATTGTGGTCACGTGGTTCTTTTAGCTTCTAACACCTTCTGTATATATCTGGTTTTGCAATATTTGGACATATATATATATCTCTAGATACAACTTCAAATACGGGAATTCAAGGTATTCTTCTAGAGGCTTTCTAACTTGGCCTCCAAGAAATCTGGATTAATTACCCAAAATGGGTATAATTAAGCTCTTATTATCTTTATGCCCTTCTAGTCTTGATTATATGCAAAAGAGACCAAAGACGGGTGAGAAGCGTCATTTTTATCATAAATTAGTAGGGAAATGTGATGTAATAATGCAGTTGTAGACAAATCACACTCCCACACTTATCTTTTTGCTCGTCCCAAGCAAAATAAGGAAAAGAAAAACTAAGCTAAGAATGTCATTACACCATTTTCGCAGGTGACGTGATTGCACTGAGCGCGTCCAACAAGCCATTAATTAAACCTCTAGGTTACCCTTAGAGGAGTGTTTCCTTGAGGGTTTTCAGGGGATTGCATTCATAAAATCATAAAGAGAGAAGACAAATGTAATATTTTGAAAATGTATTTTGAAAGAGAGACAAGTTCATGAAATATTTTTGCAAAAATATAAGTGATCTAAGTCATAAGTCCACCAAAAATTATTCTTCCTTAAACTTCATCTATATGAAAGGTTTTGTTTTCAATTAAGTTAAGAATTCAAAATTGGATTGAATATTTTATCCTTCATAAAATCTAGATAATATGCACTTTGTGATAGTGAAGATTTTTGGGATTTCAACTCCAACTATCAAGCCATTTATTATATATATATATTTATTCTTATTTTTTTCCTTCTTCCTTTAGTTTATTAGGCTTTCTAGTTTACCTTGGTAGTAAGCCTTTAACCAATGACTCCTAAACTAGATGGTCTTAGGACATCAGATGAGAAAACATCCCTCGGGTTTAAGGACTCAAGTAAACAATGCACAAAACTAAGGGGGATTATTATTTCTTATGACCACTATTAGGCATGAATAATCATGCTTCTTGAGGCTAGTTATCAAGCTTTAATAAGTTATTTTTTTTTCATATATACCATATATTTTTTTCTTTTTTTTATTTTTGCTTTATGGCATTTATGTTGGCCTGAAGGCCCATCACTCTAGTTTTGATGATGATTAACTCATATAGTTATACTACTAATGATCTTGTGTTTAATTAGTATCAGATATTTGATCAAGATCTTAGTTAGTGTTTAGCTTCAACAAAGGATTTAAAGTCAAAATTTTGGAGCTAGCACGTGTCGACTCAAGAGCTCGCGCATCAAGATTGCATCAAGTATTCAAAAGGAATCTAGCTCATTAGATCAAGGTTTGGACCAAGTCAAGAAGAGAAGAAAACCTCAAGAGAAGATTTCCAAGAAGACTTGTGTCATGTTTGTAAGTGTCAAGATTTCATTTTAGATAAAATGTAAAGGATAGATTAGTTGATAGATTGCTCAAGTTCATATACACTCACACATAAGATTTATATGTATTTCATAATAGAGTTTTAGTTTGGAAAATACCGGTTTGGTTTTAAGCTTCAAAATATACATGCCTTTTATCAAAATTTATTTTAGAGCTTATTGTCAAAAACATTAATATTTCATCATATATGTATAGTGGATCATGTCAAAAGTGTTTAGAATATCTTATTTTTGTATTTGAAAATGTTTTGGAAAATCATTTTTGAAAAATATAGGTTTTTGTTTAAGGCCAAAACTTCTATATTACAAAATTAGTTCAAAATATTTGTAATATGTTTTGATTTTTAATCAAACTTGTTTGTATATCAAAGTATATCAATAAACTTATTTTTTTAGAATTTATGGGATTTTATTGAAGATAAAAAGATCAAGTTTTGAATCCCTAAAACCTGTGTTCTGGCCTTCTGCTGGTCGACGGGCGGTCGACCGACGTGCATAAAACTTGCACGGCCTGTTTGGCTGGAGGGCTGGTCGACTGACCCGGTCGACCGTTAGAGAGTTCTGCTATCTGGATCTGGCCCCGGTCGACCGGGCGGTCGACGACAGAGAGCTTCTGCTCTCTGTAACTAGCCTCGGTCGACCGGCCGGTCGATCGATGGCACAGTGGTCAGAAATCTGACCATTGACGGTCGACGGGCGGTCGACTGCTGATATGGCCTCCAACGGCCATATTTTGGGAGCTTATAAATTGGGCTTCCCTTGGAACTATTTTCTATAAGATTTTAAGTGGCTCTTCAAGATAGTTTTTCCTACACTTTTAAGTGTTAATCTCCATTTGTTTTAGAGCTAAATACTTTCATATCAAAAGGATAATTTTTCAAGAGTGTTTTGTAAAGAGATTTCTTGAGTTTTTCACCACCAAACAATCCTAGTTTTCTCACACATACTTGAGCTATCTATTGCTATATCAATCTTATAAGGATATTTGTGTGAGAGTGTTTTAGGTGATCAAATTGTTGTGATCACCAAAGTGTTCTACTTTGTATTTGAGGAGGCGGACTTGAGGGTTCGCGTCGTTTTCAAGTTCTAGTGAGAGCTCGGTGTAGAGGTGCGGCCTCGGCAAGCTAGT
>JAVJIF010026484.1:0-77226 GCA_038442645.1 Agave tequilana
TTTCCTCCCTGTCCAAGGGCACAATGAGTGCTTCACAATGGCTTAATCATCATTATCATCATGTATATATGTGCCTCTTGAAGACCTAAGTTGGTTATCATTATAAAGAAATGACCATGGAAGTAAGATCAAAGGTTGGTGTGCATATTTTGATCCCTAGCATGTAGTTTCAAGTACAAAATAGTTTGCTTTAGTGTGTGTGGAATGATTAGCAGAGGAGAAGGGGAAGGAACCGAACTTTAGAATTGTGAGGTTTCATTTGGGTTCGTGTTGCATATAAACTACAACAAAAATTCTCTTTTGCGACGACTTTTAAGGAGTCATCAATTATAGTTGTCACGAAAAACACTATGAAAAGTTTATCTGACCACCACGTACATCGTTTATGTTATCTATATCTATAATATTAGAAGCAGAAAATCACACTATTATTTCACGAAAAAGTTGGTGCGAACAATGACAAATACCCTTTTGGACTCTAAATAGAGAGGCAATTCATAGGCTTCCACAAGCGTATTTGATTTGTGACGACATTTTAGAGTATCATTTTATTGAGTATCCTAATTGCTTGTAATTCGCATTTTTCTGTAGTGATAGTTGAAAAGATAAAAATATATAACAAAAATACGAACCGCGGCATCAAAATTGTTGTTGATTTGTACTTGAGATGAACGCAAAATATGAGCTACATTTTTGGGAAAGCATCAAACTTTTATGCTCTCTTCAATGTGTTTTCCTCTCGATACACAGATTCAAATAATCGGTCTTCCAAAATATGTAGCTAGAGTTGCAATGTAACCAAATAACGCAATGCATTTTATGCTATAGTTGAAGCTGCATGCAACAAACAGACAACGTAACTCGAGTTTTGACGATTGGAAAATCACAACAATTGCTCGCAATCAAACATACTTCTTCAATATTCATCGTTAGAACGACGTACAATTGGAAATGCATTGTGTCCCAACTCAAACACAACGAGTCATATTTTAGCAAAAGGATGATGGTGCTATAATTGAATCGCAAGGACATGGACATGATGGAGAATCTAATCTAATTGTTGAAGACTTGAAGAAAGCCTACAATGGAGCCTCATAATGATGCTTCCATGCATTTCATGCATCTTCACTAATGAACCTCATCCCTGAGCTAGTAGGCCCACAATATGACAATATGAAAACAAAAGAAAGGAGTGGGTGACCCCCACCTTGCGCGGCCCAACCACACCGATCATTTGATGGTGTCTTGGTAGACATGACCGCGTTTCGAGAACCGGTGGTTCTCGGTTCCTCCATTTGAGGAATGGGAACCAAACCGGCGCTGGCCGGTTCCAAATCCCAGAACTGACCGGTTTTGATTACGGTTGTATAAATTATATATATAAATAATAACTAAATGTTATAACAAAATAGTTTGTTACATCAGTTGCCTAGAGGCGTCTGACTATTAATGCTGAGGTCACCTATTTTGAGACATTACCTGCGCAAAAATTGATTTTTTTTCCCAAATGGCTTGGGCCAGCGTCAAAACCCACCCCCCCCCCCCCCCCCCCCCCAAAAATAAATAAATAAAATAAAATAAACCCCCCCCCAGCCCCCCCCCCCCCCCCCCCCCCCCCCCCCCGTTCTGGAAATGGAAAACTGAACCGGACAGACCGCTTGGCCTAGTTCCGGTTCGAAGCCGTGGAACCGGTGGCCCGGTGCGGTTTTGGGCGACCGCTAGGGGTGCCACCGGATACGGATTATCCGCGGATATCCGCATCCGAATCCGCCTCCAATCCGGATACGGATATCATTTTTTCATATCCGTCAATATTCGTATCCGTATCCGTATCCGAAAGGTAGGTGCATATACGGATATGGTAAAAGTAATATCTTATTCGTATCCGATCCGATATCTGAATGTTGCGTGCTTCATAATGATATCGGTATGGAGATACTATTCTTCAATGAAATAAGGTATTAAATTTTGATATTTTGAGTTGGTGAAAAAGTAATAGTGAAAAGTATTCGATTCTTGCAAGAGCACCACATGATATTTGCGTATTTCGACATCAACAATGTCATCCGAATCGGCATTTAGCACCGGAGGACGTGTAATCTATTGTTATAGAAGTCAAATGACAATGATTACGATGAATGTATTGATATGTACACAATAATATCATAGTATGTATCACATTTAATATTGTAGTAGATGAGATAAAAAGTAATATAAGTATTTCTGTTTAATTTATCTTTAACCATATCCATTTTTAATATATCCGATTAGTATCCGCATCCGATCCGCTAATATCCGATTTATATTTGATATCCGATTTTGGCGGATACGGATATCATTTTTTCACATCCGCCAATATCCGTATCCGTATCTGTATCCGAAGGTTGGGTGCGGATATGGATATGATAGATGTAATATCCGATCCGTATCCGATCCGATGGCACCCCTAGCGACCGCGGTTCGGGTTCGAATCGGCAGTTCGAACCGTACCGTGGTCGAGTGGCCTCCAGAAATTGCCTTTGCTGCCCATAATGGAGCTCAAGGCAGCACATGCAGCAATGTGAGAGGGATAACTGAGATTAATGCAAGAAAAAGAGAGCAATTCGTGGGCCCACAGTGATGAAACAAAAGGCTCCTGGTGGGCCCACTAAGAATTAGACAGCTAAGAGATATTAGGTAAAGGCAATGGTGGAATCATGGCTGCTCAGTTTGTTTGTGTGGGGTTTGGTTTGGCTACACATGCAAATAGCTTAGGCACACAAGTGCAACCCAGGGACCATGCAAGAGTTTGCCATCATTATTTATAAGCTTTTATCCTCTTCTCAAACACCTATCAGTTTAAGTGAGGTCAAGAGACTGAGAATCAAAGAAGGATTAATCTTTTGGGAGCAACTTAAAGTAATCCCCACACCAAACCTCTCGAATGTCATTTGAGTTTGGATGTGATGTTTGTAACTACAGGTGTTGAATCTCGCTCGAGTTGGCTCATAAAATAGAAAGCGAAATACATAACAGAAAAAGTTGAGTCTCTACCTATCAGCTTCTACGTTTAGATTCATATTTGCAATTTCACCCGTTACACCACATTATATTACTATTAGACTGAAATATAGACCTGATGCTTGTTACCAAGATGAACATGACGTGCTTGTCAATCTAATAATAACAGTATAATCTAGTATAATATTAGAAGCACAATTAGCATTACTGATAACGAAAATATGATACAACTCCTACCTTCCAAGTTGAAACTTTCTGAAAACATCTCATTCACCTGCTGTCAGTTGATATCATAATTTCACAACAATAGTATGAACAGTAAATAGAACTTGCCAGAAGAATAAAGTATAGAAACTATTGATCACCAAGTCTGATGCTGTTAGTACATAAATTTCACTCACCTGCGAGCTTTTGCTTGGCATTTCATGAGCTTCTCCAATGTGCATAAGTTCTCACTCCATTCTGCTTCACGATTTGCAACCCAGGAGCTGTTCTTATCAACTACATACATTCTACCTGAAAAAAATCGAGAATGTTGCATTAAGGTCATCACACATTGTAAATTACACCAATCCAACTTTCCTTCTCATAGATCGTTGCAAATAATCTGTCCATCGCGAATCTTGACTAAAAACCTCACCACCTAAACCACACGACAACACACCCATAAATTACATTTCAGCCAGGCAGGTGATCTTCCACCGCCCAACCCTTCAATCACGCACCACATAGACGTCGCCTCAATAAATAAGCCGACAGCCAATCAACAAGCCAGAATCTTTCGTCTATAAAAAAAGCCTGGCGTAGATGAAAACATCAACTGATCTGCCTTGAGCCTCAGCCAGAGGCTGCTGCTGCAGCTCGCCGCTGCAGAGATGAACGAGGACAGCTGCTGCATTTTCTCTGTTTCTTGGAGACCCATTTCCTATTAACTCCACCAGCACAGACACCGCATCCGCAGCCCCAATTGCTGCTTTCCCCTCGGAGTGGCCTGATAATATTGCGAGTACGGCCAGGGCCTCGTCCACCATTCTGCCTCCTGGTTCTGTCAAGAGCCTCATTAGTGTTGGAATGACCCCTGCCCTCACTGCCTTTCCTTTGTTACCCTGGTAGGTGCATAGGCTAAAGAGTGCAGTTGCTGCATCCTTCTTCCCTCGTTTGCTGCTTGCTTTCACTTAGAAGTGAAGCAAGCGCTGGAATGGCTCCCTCCAGATGCATCAATGGCAACCTTGTTCTCATTCACGATTGAGAGGCTGAAAAGTGTGGTGGCAGCATTCTCACGTGTTTTCATGCCACCCTTCTTGAGAACATGGACTATCCTGGGAACAGCACCAGAGGAGACTGAAAGTCCTTGTTCTCCTCACAGATTGAGAGGTTAAGAAGGGCAGTGACTGCATGTTCCTGAGTGCGGGGGTCAGGTACGGAAAGCAAGCCGACTAGGAGTGGTATAGCCTCGGCTTTGGCAATGCAGACATGGTTCTCGGAACTGTGCTTGGCAAGAAACTGGAGCTCACACCTGCAGTCGATCATTGGTCTTTGAGGTTGTGTAAAGATAGCTTGAGTTCAACGACTTTAGAATGTTCAGCTGATGAGCACGTTGAGGGAGTTTACTAGGCCATAATGGCCACTCTGGTGGATCAATTCCATTGGCCTCATACCACTGCTCTGTGAGGCTGCACAGGACATAGTTTGGGGTTAGTGATGTACTGGGGAGATTCTGTAGTCTTTGGGCATGTGTCATGCCCGGACTCTATCCATTTCTCAATGCAACACGCTCATAGGTCTGTCAAGAGAAAGAACAAAACTTGTTTTAATTCTCAGAGGGCATAAGAAAAAGAATATGCAATTATCAGATAAATGGATCTGAGATTAAAGAACAACCTGTCCAATTGCTACTATCACTGGATCTTTCATCAGGTCAAGTGATTTTGGGCAGTGGAAATCATCTGGAATGACTGGGACTTTGGGCTTCTCATCAGAAGGAATAACACTAGGATTCGCTGGAGTGCCCATGTCAGGGTTCTGAGTCTGTACAAAATCTTTATTTTCTTTAACAGCATTGACATCTTTTCGATGTTTTCTCCAGGATCAACACCACCGCTAGAAACAACTAGCTCATGCAATGCTAGTGATTCTTGTTAGAGATCTGATGTTGTCATCAGTTGTAACTTCTCTGCCAGTCTCTTTAAGATGGCTGGGTCCACTGCATCAGCATCAATCACATTATATGCAGACGAAAGATCGCTAATAGCTCGTCATTAGGTGTATCAACTCGCTCTTTGGCTGTCTTGAACTGAGCATGCACAAGCTCAACCTGGAAAGAGTGTATAGATTTATTTTGGCAATGTGTTAAGAAAATGACTGGGGATCAATCCAGATCTAGGCAATGATGAAAGAAGTGAGAACACCAAGAATACTTAAAAGCTACTTGTAAACCAAGTTTGTGAATGATAATTCTAAAGAAGAAAACCTAGTTCATATTAAATTGATCAACATGGTGGATAGTTCTACCTGTTCTCTAACTTCATCCGATATGTCAAGTTTCTCAAAGGAAAATTCACTCAAGGCCTGCTCTAAGTGTGTCGTTACTTCCTGAAACCTTTTCATCATTTAATCCCTGCAGAACCTGCAGAGATACAGATAGAGAGTTGTTAAAGATATAAGGTATGCAAATATATATTTTACAGCTCTAGAGATCACAATTAAGATGCAGTGAATCGCAAAGAAAGATACCTATATTTTCCTTGATAATTATTAAATAACATTAATCTTTGTGTGAAAAAACTGATAATTTTGGGCAGGAAACAACGCGTAGCATTAACATCATGAAATTCACCTGTCCACTGTAGGTGCCATCATGCCAAAACAAATCCATAACTATTTTATTAGATAAGAGGAAAACATAAATGAAGCCATGGAGGATTTTAAGCAATTACGTCCAATATCTTGTATGATTGAAAATGATCTTCCAGTATATCTGGTTTATATTGCTGTATGCATTTCTTTTTCTTTTTCTTTTTTAATCCTAGCAAAGCTGCATGAGCCTTTTCAAAACAGGCAACTTAATCATCTCTTCAATAAGACTCTTTCCTAGTGGGGAGATATCAAAGCATGCTTCTAGGGAGATTACTCTCCTTAACAATCAACTGGCCCACTAGGTTTCATAGAGATCACCTCTCTCATCTGCATTTGCCTCAACAACCAACTTGCATCGACTCGTAAGGTTGATGTGTTCAACTACTCATATAGATTTTTGGTCAATACTTCTGTGGGACGTGCTAGAGTTAAGCCATGCTCCATAACTGATGCCATTTTGGGGAAGTGCCAAATCTAATGAGAATAATAATTCTAATACCATAATTTCTTTTATATACACGTGCATTTGTTTTTTGTTGGTACTGTTCACAGATAGTATTATATTCTAAAATCTTATGTTATATACATTCACTTGCTATATTTAGCATAATTCCTAGTCCATAGGGTGTGAAGCCATTAGGATGATGTATATTAGGTCTCCACTGTTTTGACCTCAGACACTTGTTCCTCAAGAGCAAGGTTTGAAATATAGACCACAATTGATGCTGCTGATATGACCTCACATAACCAATGATGAACGGCTGATATTGCCATTTCTAACACCAAAATCCTACGGTTGCATACCAACACCAAAATTTCAAACCATGCTTAATAACAGTTTGTCATATGAACTTAGCTTTCTCATATAAAGTACTATATCTCTTTCCATCCCTAGACCCTTGAAATAGGAAAAATGATTTGATAAAAATTCCACAAAAACCTCCAATAGGTAAACTGATATTATTTGTTCAGCTGGGTACCCCAATATTTGAAGATAATATTAACTGAAAATACTTGAGAATCCACATTTCTGGTTCCCTATCACTTTTAACCTCTAGAAAAGTGCATTTAGACCATTTCTTCTCTGCCAAAGTTTCTCCATCGTGTCCTTGTGAAACTCAAAGTTTCTCCTTCATGTCCTTCTGAAATTCCGAAATCCTTCAAATTGCCAAATTGATCTGATAGGTTCAACTTGCTACAGCTATCATTGAGGCATAATATTGACTAAAATGCTTGAGTATCCATGTTTCTGGTTCCCTGTCACTTTTTAACCTCTAGGACATGGCTTCGGACTCCATTTTCCTGTTAGCAGAAATTTCTACAACCGTGTCCTTGTTAAATTTCATGCAATTCATGAGTAAAACTGTGAGTACAGTGCGGTCAGAACAGGCACACACTATTCCTTGGCAGGGCTAGGGATGGTAAACTTGATTTCAGGTAAATTATGTCCAGCCAGAAAATGTGTCATGTTTGGATCAACCACGTACGGTATGGTAAATTTCTGACCACAGTTCAAAACTACCCCCGGGACATGGACCTCATCGGGCATGCTAATTATATTCCAACAGGTCCAAGAAGGACCACTTTGAGTAAACTGGGAGGATACTACTGAACACCAAGATTCTTATTTACTGCCACTGGTATGCCGTCCTATTCCAATAAAGATTTATGAAATTTTTGAGTGCAAAACAATGAGGAGCACGAAGTCTGATAAATTTAGTTGTAGTCGACTATGCTCTTCCTTGAGGCGAGCTATTCCAATGTAAATTGGCTTAGGAGTTTCTATGACCATCTCTATTGGCATCAATTTTATTCATTGATCAGTTCTATCTGCTCTGTTCCTCTTGAACATGAACAACATGAATATCCGTGAAGTAGTCTTGATACCCCTCGACCAGGTTTCCATCCACAAAACCTCCTGCAACAGGAGTCCCACCTTTCTGCTGGAGGATGATTTCTTTTGTCATTGGTGAGGGTTTAATGAGCACTCTCAATGCAGTGCAATCATTTGTATCTCACAATATGCAGCTGTTGGACATGGTCTCATCCTTTACATTCAAAAACAACTCGAGGCTATGTGCATATCTCATCTTTCTCTTGTAAGTTGATGCAAATCCACTGTTATTTTCATACAATCTAGTTGTTGAGTTCTGTTTAAGTGAGTCTACTATTTAGGAATGATTGGTAGATTATGGAGGTGGTTAGCGTATCATGGTGTTAGTAGATTGTTCTTCTTATATTTGTGATAAGTCATATGTTAGTTGAGGTGTTAGTGGTGCATGGTAGTGTCTAAGAGGGAGTGCTCACTCTGTCTTTTCACTATTTAAGTGCATGTGTCCAAGAGTGAAGAATGTAAAAATCAGTTTTCATTATTCCACTACTCTAATAGAAGATTTATCTCTTTTGTTTTTGACTCATTGTGAGTGCAAGTCTGTGAGTGCAAAGTGCTGAAGCAACTGAAGTTGGTGGTGCTCGTGTTTGTTCCTACGTTGTGGTATCAGAGCTCCGCTCCGATCATACTGGGCATAGCTGCGTGTTGCAGAGATCGTTGCTAAAGCAAGGGGGTCTTCAACAAGCTTGTGTACAAAGCTTTAGTGGAGGAAAATGTTTAGGTGTTTCATCATGTAGAATGCTATGAACACTCTCAACCTATCACAATCTTTGGTGTCAATTTTCAGTGGAGAAAATTATGATTTTGGAGCATTAAGATGACTTTTTTTTCGTTTCACAAGATCTTTGAGATCTAGTTGAGAGTGGTAACACATAATTAGAGACGTCAACACATTTGAGGGAACTCCGAAAGAAGGATGTAAAGGCTCTGTTGTTTTGTAGCGCGTAGTGGCAGAGTCAATCTTCTCACGAATTGCAAATGCAACGATGTCAAAGGAAGCTTGGACAATTCTACGGCAACAGTACCATGGAGATAACAAGGTAACCATTGCTAAACTCCAAACTCTGCATAGAGAATTTGAGACTTTGTTTATGAAGGAAAATGAGTTGGTTCAAGATTTCCTATCTAGAGTTTCTATTATCATAAATCAGATGAAGTCTTATGGTGAAATATCACATATCATAAAGTTGTTGAAACACTTTTGAGAAGTTTACCTCCTGAATTTGATCATGTTGTTACTGCAGTAGAGGAGTATAAAGATTTGTCTTCTTATTCTCTGACTGAACTAAGAGGTTCCCTGTTAGCACATAAAAAAAGGAAGAACAGGTCAGCAGAGAAGAATCTAGAGTTCGCATTTCAATCAAAACTGGAGATCTCTAGCAAAGAAAAACTCAGTGGTAATAGTGTTGTAGGTAGAGGTCGAGGAAGAGGTGGCTACCAAGTTGTGGTAGAGGTCGAGGAAGATTAGACATGGGCCATCAAAATTCTGAGAATGGTGACAAAGACAATCAGAGACAACTATAGAGGAAACCAGTGCAACTTCTGCAAGAAGTATGGACACATCGAGGCATACTATTAGGAGAAAGCAAAGCAACAAGCCAACTTTATTGACGAGAAGCAGGAGGAATGTAACTTATTCCTTGCTTGCGTGGATTCTAAAGAATGTAAGGCTAATATATGGTTGCCAGATACTGAATGCAGTAACAACAGGTGTAAAAAAGCCTTTTCTGTAGCATTGATGAATCTGTGAAGTTGCATGTTCGGCTTGGTGATGACAAGCAAGTGCAGATTGAATGCAAAGGGATCATTGCAGTTAAGGCCAAGCCAGGTACCGAAAAGTTAATCCATGATGTTTACTACATTCCTGGTTTAGCACAAAATTGCTTAGTGTGGGTCAGTTGATTCAAAGAGGGTATTCAATTTATTTCATGATGATGCTTGTGAGATTAGAAGTAGAAAATCTAATGTGCCTCTTGTTAAGATACGCATGGCTAAAAACATCAACAAGATGTTTTCTTTTGAGATTTCATGCCATGATGATTATGCACTAGTTGCTAATGTTAGAGATGATTGATGGATTTGGCACTTGCGTTATGGACACTTGCACTTCAATGGAAAGTTGTTGAGTCAGACAAGGATGCTGCATGGTTTGCCTTTATTTCTTGAGTTGATGATGTTTGTGAAGGTGGTGTTTAGCAACATTGACAGTCATTTCCGGTAAAGGTTTGGAGAGCTAAGGAACCTCTTGAGTTGGTGCATGCAGATATTTGTGGTCCAATGAACAGTGTCTTTGAACAAGGGTAGATGTTTCTTATTGTTTACTGTTGATTTTACTCACATGAGTTGAGTGTTTATCCTTGTTCAGAAGTCAAGAGGCATTTGAAAATTTCAAGAATTCAAAGCTTTTGCCAAAAAAATGCGGGCATGAGATAAAAATTCTTTGAACTGATAGGAGAGGAGAATTTTTATCTAATTATTTTGAAACCTTTTGGAAGAAGCACCGGATCCTTAGACAGTTGACAGTGGGGAAAACACTGGAGCAGAATGGCGTTGCCGAAAGAAAAAAAATTGATACTATTTATCTGAATTGAAGTTTTTAAACTCACGTATATGGACTCTAAATTGAAAAATATATAGAAAAAAAGATGAGAAAAAGAGAGTGGTACCTTCTCGAATCATTGCAATGTAAACTCCCCACATAAAGAGCAAATGGAAGACAACCACCGCCGGATCCGAAACCCCGCGCATCCGCCGTGAGAATCGACCCAAACCTATAGTTGCCACCAGAACTAAAACTGCAAAACAAAGCAAAAATACTCATAAAATAATGCACAAAAAAACCCAAATTTAAAAGTCAATGGCAAGCGAGAAAGAGAGGAGAACCTGAGACGGGGAGCATTGCGACAAGTGAAAGCCTGGGCAAGAACCGAGGAACCATTGCCAGCGAGAACTGAGACAGTGAGAAAAGGGAAGAGCGACACTATCAACGCCGAGAAGGATCTCCGTCGTCGACCTCCGCCTCCTGCTCTGAAACCCTAACCCTACCATTATATAAAATATAATCTCTGCACAACAACTCGATTACTAATTTACTACCACAAATTCAAGTTAAATTGATCAATTGTTCTAAAAATAAGGGTGACCAAAAAACGAAAAGAAAGAAAAATCGATGACTCATCACCCTCTCCCTTCTTCCTCCACCTCTCCCCCCCATTTGGGTTTTCAGATAGGTTTGGGTTTTAAAATTTTAAGGTTTTTATTTATCGGTCGGGTTTGGGTGTCACACCCTAACCCGCTCAAACCCAACCCGAACTCAGAACATAAGATAAAACTAATGCTAGCTATTCTTTTAAGATATTAACTAATATTTAGGATCAATAACAATCTGAGATATTAACTCATCATCTCCAAAGTTAATACTAGAGTTTTTCTATTTTTTGCTTTGTCTCCAAACATTACTGTCTTTTCTCCTCTTCTCAAAATTCTAGGTCTAATCCCTGAAGAGTTTAAGGATGATGGAATAATTAACTTTCACTTATTTCTGCTTTCATTTGATTACAACTTTAGAAGAACAAAAACAAGTTGTTATGCTTAAAGAAATTGTTGGGTATATAACAGTATTTTTAAATTTTTAAATCATGTAACAATTTAAAACATAAATTTTTTAATCAAATTAATAATTTGTCATACAACTAACATAAAGCAATTAAAAGAAAATTAAATTTGCTAATGTGGGGTGACAGTCGTGCAGAAGCACTGCCCTAGAAGATAGATAGTCAGCCCCTCCTCCGGACCTTAGAATAACCCCCTCTCATAACGGTAAAAGCCCCTGATAAATCACTAGCACCCAGCTCCAAACGAAGAGGTAGGCCTCTGCTCAGATGGAAATGCGTTGCCCGTATGTCAAAGAAATGCTCCAAAATTACCAAGAAAATCGAACGTTTCTTTTTCTGCAGAATATATGTAAGAATTTGTGGGAGAAGAGGAATTTGTGGGAGAAAGAGGACAGACAGATGTCTATTGTATGTCAAAAAATACTGCAGAGATAAGGGTATTTATAACCCTCTGCAAATCTTTCAGTTTGTAAGAGCCTGAGAGAATATGTGATCATGCTCGACTGGTTACAACGTGCAGATCTGATTCTCTTGAACAGGTCCAACTCTTCCCGAAAATCTCAACATAATTTTTAAATAAAATAAAAAATAAAACCATAAAAAATTGAAGCAGGTACAACAAGTCCCTGAACCGAACTGCATTTGTGTCCGCAAGTCGTGGGGGCGCGCCACCCAAACCCGGCTCGGTTCAGCGTGTGTGCGGGGATGTGACGCATGACCCAACACTAATAATAATAGACATAAAAGGAGTTAATCTCCCATCTCTTATCCAATGTGGGACTAAACTCAACAGCAAATAAAAAGAAACTCAAGTTTTATTTCCAAACTTAAAACACATCCAGCAGAAACAACCATGGAGCCGAAAAATAATCGAGATGAAACTAAGGTATCTCTAAAATTTAAAAAGATGAGTTGAATAATAATTTCACACCTCGAGCTTTTATCCACAAAGAATGAAAACAACACCCGTAAGTAAGTTGCTGTGACTCATGCAGGCTGGACTTGATGGAACATGAGCTTGCTGATCTCAAAGTGGAAAACAAAAATGCATTTGATTTTCTTTTCCTAAATATGTATATAAAGATGTGATCATGAAATGTTTGAGATGTGTATATGAATCATATTTTTTGAATGACAATACAATATGAGTTTGATAGTTAAAGTGATTATGATTACTTGAATTACCTGACTCGACCTGAACCCTCCAAAACCCATGGATAGGGCTTGGCTTGAGTGCATTCTACAGCCATTGGGTCTCAGGTGGGTCAAGTGAGGATTTAAATTTCAGGTTTTAATATAGAACTACTTCTAAACCTACCCACACCAACTCATTAACCCTAATCACTGCCACCCCATAAAAGATGCATCACAGGTTATAAATTTCCCTTTCATTAAATGAAAAATACACACAACTATACGACAATCTCCCACCAATAATCTGAGGGAAATACAAAGCAAGTTCCAGAACCAACAGACACAATATCAGCAAAACTAAATAACATAAATCCAATCAAAGGTTGATATATAACTAAAATAGCATGAACCACAATATTCTTAGACAATTAAGTCACAAAAAATATCACCAAATACTCTGTCATCTCACTAACGAAAACACGTCTTAACTATCTATAAGATCCTACAGACAAAACGCAACATGTCTCAAAACAAAAAGAAACCCCCATGTGAGTCTTAATCGCTACCATAACAAGACAGGTTTCTGGAACTAAGTTCATTTCTTCTTCTCCGAGACACCAGCTGACCTGCACACAGTAACAGGAGGACGAACGGAAGTCAGCAAATGACATCAAACATGCTTTACTTCAGAAAAGAACTTCATCATAATGAAAAATAAAATTATTTACTTGGAATAAAAGCATATTTGAAACTACAATATATGCATGCAATACATTCATAGCCTATGATTGTTATATACTAAATAAGGTAACTTGCGGATGCAAAGTATAAAACCTCAGAAGTAATTCAAAACCAACTCATAGTTAATATGTATGAACAATCTAAAACTAACCTCATCTTCCTGAGGACATTGGCCATCTCCTCTCTCTTCTTCTTGGCCCTCTTGTGGGTTCCCAACTTCCGCTTTGCAACTTTCAGTGCACGCTTGTCCTTGCCAACTTTCAACAGCTCAGTGATCCTCTTCTCATAAGAGCAAACCCAGCAACTTCCCTGATCAAGCCCTTAACGAACTGGACCCTTTTGCTAGTTTTCTGGAAACACCATAGAGCCAATTAATCCACACATCCAAGTAAAAGGATTCATACAGTGAGAAAGTGATACAGCAGGATGGATAGGCAAAATATGAACCCTATGACAAACAATAGTTCTTTAATACAACCAATGAATGAAATGTGAGAATTGGATTTAATGGGGATTTGTCCATTAACAAAAAGCAAAGACACATAAAGGTAGTATAGAGAAAACTAAACCATTGCAAAAAGAAAACCAGTTAATGTTTTCAAGATAAATCCCCCCACTAGATAAGACAAAACAGGAGTACCGTTTTCCAAGGAGAAATTTCTTTTAAAAAAGGTTTCTCGAAAGAGCTGGACTACTAGATTTAATAAAACAAGAAAATGATAAGTTTTAAATCAGAAGGAATCAGACAACAGAGAGAAACATACCAAATGGCAAAAACTTAGATGATTTATTCCTTTATAGAAGATACAGTTAAGCAGTTTAAAAGAGGAAACACTATTCCATGGTAACACTACTTTGAAATAGAATTTAAAGATATGTCATGTCTAACGCCGGGGTGTGGTGCAATGTCCAAAAAGATAGCAAATACAAGCTGGCTGCAGAAACCCTAAAATTGAACAAAATCACGTAAATCCAAGTAATATAAAACTCAAAATTCAGTATGTACTACTATAAATGCTTGAATCCAGATAAGGTCGCAGTCATCATTCATAAGAGGTTAATTAATCTACTGAACATCAAGCTGGCCTTACATCATCCTTATCTTGTGATGATACGGTGAGATGACTGCAAACGGGTCATAGGATGCTTGTAAGATCAGTAATACTATAACATCTTCCAATCGTTGCTCACACAACAAATATATAAACCTGGTGATGACATGTTGCAATAATCCAATAATATAACAAGTACGAGTATAATTACTGAACCATCATGGTTAAATCTCTTTAAATGATTTTGTAGTTAGTAAGTTATTTGGTATCTGAGCTACTGCTTATTGGTTAATTACGTAATACCAATATATATAACAATGTTAGGATGATATGGTTACACAAAGTTTGACAATGTCACAACAATGACCACCTGACCATGTTGAGAAATACTCAGGTCACAAGGCACGAGAAAAATTGCTCACTCTACAATGTGATAGATCGGACAACTAGGAAATCAAAAATTTACCCTAGAGGACCAGAACAACATCCAACAATTAGCATAAAACTATGTAAAATCATGCATTGACACGGGCACACACCATGAAGATGGTTTGGAAACAATTAAGAATCTAGAAGTCTTGCAACTTATGGAACAAAAACAAATTCAATATAAACATAAAGGTAAAGGAGGAGAAATTATTAATAAGAAACCATTAAGTGACCAAAGCAAAAACTATACAGAAAATACCCAGAACATTGTAAATTTTCAACAGTATAAATGAATCAGCAAAATGCAAAAAAGAACAAAAAAGTAACAGTGCACCCGAAATCATGCAATACATGAAACGTACGAGCTGGTTAATGTGATTAATCAATATAAACACCAGTCGTCAGCAAAATCCTAGTTAGTAAAAGATAATATGAACAAATTTGTAGCAAATGCATATGTAGGGTTTCAGAGCAGGAAAAAAATGAAAATTTGAAGCAAATGGCATCATAGAGAATCAATGAGGGATATTAGAATCTAACCAAATAACACTAGCTACAAGTAATAACGAATCAACCGACACAGACTCATACATAAAGTTGTGAACTTTAGTGTTTCAAAGTTGCGAATCATACCCCCTTTCTGCTGGAAGGGCGAAGAGGCAACTCCCTCTTGGTCACAACGTGTCCTTTGTTCAGCCCGACGAAAATCCCACTGTTCGGCTGCCGAGGAGCCATCGCTTACCTTCAATTAGAAGATCAAAACCGTCAGCAATCGAACAACACAACAACACTCTAGATCGAATCATCAAAACGAAGGAGAGATCCGATGACCGAAGCCCTAACACAGCCCTAATCTAGGACTTCTCGAATCAAACAATAAAAAGAAAAAGAAATACTGTTGAATTTCGATAAAGAAATGTAACACGAATTACCGGTGTTGAAGACGAAGAGCAAACCTAGCAGCCGCTCAATAACCCTAGAAAACGAGAGAATGGGAGTTTAAATAGGGCAGTTTCAGTAGCAGCGGAGTCGACCGAAATGACGAAATTGGGTCTATAATTTGCGACTATTGGACCGGAAGTCTACATTGGGTCTTAGAGCCTGCTAAAAGTCGTAACTCAGAATTGATCACATGGGCTGGGCTTCTATTAAAAGTCCACATGCAGCCTACTTCTTCTTTTAGGAAGGCCCGTAAGAGACATGGGTCTATTTTAGGCCCGTATAGTTTTTAAAGGCTTCTTCTTTTCATTAACCCAATAAATTTTGTAAATAAGACGAAAATAAATAAATTTCATTAACCCACTACTGCACATCATAGAACTATTTTTCTTCTTCCAAGGGGCTGTTTGATTAAGGGTGGAAGTGAGGAAGTAGGAAAGTGAGGAAGTAGTAATAGTTCCCTTTGGAATTTGAGAATTGGTTGTAAGTTTTCCGGTGTTTGGATGTTGTTGGGAAGTGTGATTTGAAAAATGTTATGTCTTTTCTGGTGTTTGAATGGTAATATAAATGTAAAAGTGAAAAAATTGACCACAAATTGATTGTAAAATAATATTAAAATAAAAATTAATTAAGAAAATAAAAATTAGATTGTAATTAAAATGCAAGTGAGATTTACATAATCACAAAATTAACTGTTTCGGGTTACAACTTATTACAAATGAGATTTATATGACCATAAAATTAACTGTAGCGCCCTGAAAGTGAGGAAGTGTTTATGTAAAAGGGAAAAGAGAAAAAGAAAAAGAGTTTTCTCAATTTTTTTTTCCGATATTTGAATAGATAAAAAAATAAACAATTATACTTCTCTATTTTCTTACTTCCGCCACTTGCTCGCAATCAAACATAATCCACCCTACTCAATTTACCACTTGAGTCTCTGCAACTAGCCATACAATCATTACCAAAACCCAAAATTTTACTTCACTTCTAAATAAAAATTAACAAATTAGTAATCAAATGGGCCTTGCAGAGGCATACAACTCATCACCACCACCATCCCTTTGGGATTTCCTTCATCCTTCACGTGAATCTCAGCAGATGCCAGCTCTGAGGCTCCCCAGCTTGCATATTTATTCTAATAAATAACATAAACAATGATAATAAGCTGCAAGATCTCCTTCTTCATTCTTTGTTTTGAGTGATGAGCAGAGCCACGTGGCCTCCCTGCTTCTGTGTCTCCACACAATAATATTCGTGGATACTGTTGTTTTATTGATGAGGTCAAAAGACTTTAATAAAACGCTTTTAGTGGAAAAATTAATGAGAGTGAAAAATCACTATAAATCTAAGAAATAGTTAAAAAAAAAAAAAATTAATCTGATGTCATTCATTTCATTGATTTTTCCTATCACTCTTCTCAACTGGTGACTTCAATGGTTTCTGTTGTGTTATGTCCAAATTAATAATTTTATATTCTTATCCTTTTATAAATCGCATCTAATTTCTTGCTCGGCTAAACTAATGAATGCATATGAATAGCCAACAACCATGAAAAATTTAAAAGAACTTAATATTAAGAGACGAACTTCACTCACAAACTATGTCTTGCGTAAAAGCAGCCCTCTAATGGTTTCCCAATTAAAAGTGTAATTATTCAAAGTGTAACCTGTTGGGATTTGGGTCGAACAAATAGTCCCACATTGGCTAGACATGAGGATGGTCATGAGTATATAAGAATCTGGTTACTCCATCTTAAAGGCTAGTGTTTTTGAGATGGTGCACCAGAGTCCTTACAAGTAGTATCAGAATCACGTCTCAAACTTAATCGGCGCAGCAGAAGGCTTCTGTTGTCGGTGACGCGTTGCAAAGTTTTCTAGCAATATGAGGGTGCCAAGCTATCAACTTTTTTAACTAGACAGAGCAGTGCATTTAAAGGGGGCAAAAGAAAAACCATTGATTTGTACTCGACCTACATTTTTTTTTTTGGCTAATTGAAGAAGGCCCTTAGGTTAATACAGTTGGCTCTAAAAGACCCAAGACTTGTGATCCCATGAATGGTGTCTCTCCTTCTCTCTTTTTAGTTATTCATACTTTTGTGCAGTTGTATGTCATTTTTTTCACGTTAAAAGAAGTACTTTTTCAAACAAAATTTCATGGATGACAACTGAGAGGTGCTTTGTTGGTTGAAGACGACGGACTTGAATGGGAGAAAGATACAAGAGGAGAGTAGTGCGTTTTATTCAAATCTAGAGACTCGAGACATCAAGATGCATAGATTTGTATGTCGAAAGAAATTCAACCAATATACAATGCATTTGATATAAAGATTGACGAGCAATGTTAATTGAAAAAAAAAGAAAAAAATTAATATAATTACGTATAGTATTATTATTTATTTTATATTAGGGAATAATTAAGAGAAGATGAGAGAAGATCGCCTAGGATGGTTTGATCATGTGCGACGTAGACTCACAGATGCGTCAGTCTGACAAATAGAGCGTATCAAATTAGGGCAAGTTAAAAGAGGGCAGAGGAGACCAAAGAAAACATGGATGGAGGTAACACGACAAGATATAGAGGCTAAAGGTCTTAGTGAAGGCATATCGCTCGATAGGAATGAGTGGAGAAAGCTGATTCATGTGCCTGATCCAACGTACTTCTCTTTTGGCTCATGTAGCCTACCCCAAATACTTAGAACAAATGACTTAGTTGTTGTTGTAGTAGGGAATAGCCAAGAGAACGGAGGTGTGACTATTGATCTGAGTATCACTGCTCATGCGAGTAACCAAGTAGGCCAAATGATTTCATTGGAGGAGCTATTTATCCTGTAAGCTGACAAAATGACCCAAAGTTTTAGTAGTTTATTGCTTAATTAGTGAGCATGAGATCATGTAGGGGAAGCACCGACATTTTTGTCCCCAATGCATTTGAATTTCGATCTATTGCAAATATCAACTGATCACACAGATCATGGGGCCATGTTCCCCTTTTTGAGTTGAACACAGTTGGTTGCATTGTGCTTCACATCCAATGGTTTCTAGTAATGTATTTTACTTGGAATTCTCTCTCTTTTTTTTTTTTTCAGTTACTTAAAAAATATTTCACAGGAAAATATCATTTTACAGATTTGTTGTGATTACACGAATTTCAGAATATAGATATTAATGTAGTTCAAGATGTTCTATTTACTGGAAAAACCTATGAATTTCCATTTCAAGATTATTTTTAGTAAAGGATGCAGCGTGGGGTTTGAAATATTAATCGATTTTATATATATCAGCGCACATCATATCAGATTTAGAGGTATCTGATACAACACTAACGATAATATCAGTTGATGTCGAAACTGATATTACTGATTTGACTGGTATCAACGATATTAATAATTGATATTTACGATATTGATTCTGAAAATCATTAACAAAGATATTAATGGTGGCACCTATATACAGATTTTAGATCATGAATACACGTTAACTGAAATTATTTTCAGATGCTTCTAAGTACAAGTTATAACTTGTGAATTCAAGAAGAAAGTACTTTTAATTTCTCAATTATTTATTATTTGAGAGGGAATTATTTGCTGAAGTATAGCATATGTTTCTATATATTTCCTTAATAATTTTCCTATTTGCTGCTCACTACTTTATTGGAAAAAAGCTCTTTCCTCAAATCTTCAAATTGATGAACTGCTTGTCCTCTGTGTTGGTGGATGGACCAATAAGAAAACTCAAAAATATTCATCACAAAAAAAAGTAATTAATTAATTACAAGGACATGTGCTTCCTTTTCAACCATCCACACTCTTAATATTTTAATTAATAGAATAAAAATAGTAAATTTTCTTTACCTCCCTGACTTGACATTAATGTTTTGACAAAACCCGCCGGCGAAAAAGAGTTCAATCTCCTTAACCCCTCGGATCTAGGAAGTAATTTTCTTTGACCTCTTATATAATTAATTAATTAATTATATTTGATAACAATATGTGCATAATAGTATTATCGTAAATAACATGTCTTATCGTAAAACAATTTACTTTTTCAAATATTGAGAAGATGTAAAGAAAAAAAAACATAAGAATCTCGTTATCAAGAAGCGTGTCGCAGACGAAATAATAATTTCATCACATGTTTGCAGATCAGTAGAGAATCGAGAGAGAGAGAGTTTCAAAAGAGGTAGAAAAATATGTTTTTTTTCCAGTCCGATTTAGTAAAAATAAATCAATCGGGGGGTAAATAAATTTTTCCCAAATAAGATTGGGGGCATGGGAATACTAATTTGGATGAAATGGTGCAACTTTTTCTTAATTACACGTGCATTCCTATTACTAAACAGCGTCTTAAAGGGTCAGTAATCAAAATTAAGGGGGAGTGGAGATATCAAATTCCCGGTAATGAAGTCGCGTGGAATACAAAGCGAGGCGCGTGTTTTTGAAGTCGGATTCGAACATTGGACTTCTATTATCACCCACTAATATTAATGTTCAACTCTTCATGTAATTTGTTGATTTGACGAGAAAGAATCCGTGTCTTTTTGTCCCCAAAATAAATATCTCATCGGCTGCCCTTTTCAGACTTTGGTCACCCAAAGACATATCCACCGGTAGACCCGGGGCTGGTGAGATTGTGGTCACCCCCGGTGAGGATACGAATATTTCACAATTCTTTTTTCAAGAATTTTGTAGTTTAACCGTCCGTCTAAATTTTACAAATGTATTACTAATTTATGATTTGAGAATAAAAAAAGTGAATTATTTATAAAAATAAATATTTTTTATGATTTTTATTTTCTTTCATTTTAAGAAGGTAGAATAATTCTACTTTGATTTCAATAATTATCGATAGATATCATGCATTTGATATAATATTTCTGTAATTAGAAAAAGATGCTGAAGTACATTTGAGTGCACACTTTCCAATCACGTTCATTTCGGTGGTGGTGGATAAATAAGAATTATAAAAATAAATAATATTTCATAGTTAATTTTATCTTACATTTTTTATCTCGTTTCTTAATGAATAAGGCTAGTAAATTTCTCTGCCAACGAATAAGAGTTATTATACACCACCACCAGAGAAATGTAACATTTTATAGTAACAAAGAGAAATAAATATACACAATCATTTTCATCATCAGTCTTTACACATTTGTTTATCAAGATTTTTTGTGGGATTTTGAAATACTAGCTAGCAAAGGCGACATCGTCACTTATCTTTTTATGTTTTCTAAGATTTTAATTTAATTGATTGGATCTGTTGTATATAATTATTTTATAGAATTTATGTGCTCCGGTGCCTTTATTGTTTTACTCTTTAAATATGTAACTCAATGAGAGCGGATAGATCATAATTGACACATGTCTCATAGAATTGTTAATAAGAATTTCCAATTAGATAGTTGGATGGTTGCGAGAGATGGCCCAAAAAAAAGAGGGAAAAAAATGGAAATTTCATGTTAATTTTGTGCTCCCCACCTCCAATTTGATTATTCCATTGAGGAAGGAGGGGTAAGCTCACCATCATGAGGTGACCAGACCTCCACTCACAAAAAGCTGAGCTTTAAGCCATTGAACCTTCAACTAAATCTCCTCCATTAAAACTCTCCCCTCTTGTATTTAAACGCTCCCCAAGATTCAGTCTCCCCCCACAAACTCTCTCTCTCTCCTCCGGGCGCACAATAGTCCCGTATAGTGCGCCGCCCACGGAGGCGGAGCGCTGTCGGCGGCGGAGGCGGCAATGGGCCAGTCTCTAACCTGCGCCCGCTCCAGCGACGAGCACGAGTTCTTCAGCGCGGTCCAAGCTGGGGACCTGGACAAAGTGGAGTCCTTCCTCTCGACCGAGCCCCAGATGCTCCGCCGCACCACCGTCTTCGACCGCCTCTCCGCCCTCCACATCGCCGCCGCCAACGGGCAGCTCGCGGTCTGGTCCTTTTCTTGATCACTTTGGTGAGTCCCTCTTTTTTTTGGTCATTTCCTCTTTTTTGAACTTTTCGTGGGTTGGTTTCAGGTTCTTTCGATGTTCTTAAATCGATCCGTGCATCCAGATCTCTTAAATAGGCATAAACAGGTAATGGGCATTCTTCAAATTTTGATTTTTAGTAAAAATTTTAGTTAAAAATCTGAACTTTTTCTGGTTTTTTTATTTGGGATTTTTAGACTCCATTGATGCTTGCTGCGATGCATGGCAAGATTGCTTGTGTTGAGATGCTCCTTCAAGCTGGCGCTAATGTGTGTGCAGATTTTTCCTCTTCTGTTTGTTAATTAAGTGCTTCGATAGAATCTCTTGAGCTTTGGAGAGAAGATTGACCTTGGTTTTGATTTCATTTTGTGTAGATCTTGATGTTTGATTCATTGCATGGACGAACTTGCTTGCATTATGCTGCCTATTATGGCCACTCGGATTGCTTGCAAGCGATTCTATCATCTGCCAGTTCCACCCCAGTTGCAGATTCTTGGTGGGTTTTAAAATTCAACACAATCCTTTGCACATTTACTGGTTTCTTGAGATCAAAAGCTCTGTAAGCTTAGAGATTCTTGTTATTGAATTGCAGGGGATTCGCGAGATTTGTAAATGTCAGAGATGGCAACGGGGTGACGCCATTGCATCTCGCAGCGAGGCAGAGAAGGCCTGAATGTGTTCATATTCTGCTGGACAAGGGAGCTCTTGTCTGCACTTCGAGTGGTGGATTTGGGTATAGTTTCATTTCTCACCTCTTTTCTAATGAGGTTCTTTGGTGGTTTGAATTGTAGTTAAGATTTAGCTGGTAATTTTCGATATGCAGATGCCCTGGGAGCACTCCTCTGCACTTAGCCGCTCGCGGTGGGTGTTTGGATTGCGTTCGGGAGTTGCTCGCTTGGGGAGCTGATCGGCTCCAAAGAGATTCATCTGGGTGAGCAATCTATTGGCAATGCTTTCACCATTTGATTCCTTAGAATCGGGTGCTCATGATTTGCTTTCATTATTGGTATTTTGATCATAACTCAAACTAAGCACAGGAATTTCATTTCTCCTTTGATGTGCTATAGTTATCTTCCTTAAAAGATCCCTTACTTCTAGTGTATGTACTGTCATTTCCGATGCTATTGAACTCATTTAAACTCTATGATCATCTGAATAAACCCAATTCCACTTTACCAGTTCTTATGATACCTCATTTCTATCGTTGGTTCTTTTCACACTGTCTGAAAAACCCGAAGTCATCCATCCATTGGATTCTGTATTATGATGTACTAGCTGCATTTGATGAGAAAAGTTTTTGGTTCATGTTTGCAGGAGAATACCATATGCTATTGCATTGAAGCGGAATCATGGGGCATGTGCGGCTCTACTGAACCCGTCAACAGCAGAGCCTCTGGTTTGGCCTTCCCCACTCAAGTTCATCAGTGAGCTCAATCTGGATGCAAAAGTTCTGCTTGAGAATGCTCTGATGGAGGCTAACAGGGAACGTGAGAAGAACATCTTAAAAGGGACATCATATTCCTTGCCGTCCCCTGCACATTCAGATGATAGTGTCGATGATGGTATCTCCGAGGTAGTCTATTCTTCTTGCATCGAAATTCTGTTACAAACTGAACAATAACCACCAATAGTGTGATAATGTGGCACAATGGGAATAATTGATAGAGAGTAGATAATCTAGAGACTGGATAAGTGTGATGGTTGGGGTAATGATCTTCGTAGAGTTTGTTTAAGGGTTCAAGTTATTTAATTCAATACATAAACAATACCCATTCACCTAGATACCGGACTTCAATTATTCATGATGGGGAAAAATCTTGGATTATGAGGATCTGAACACCTTAAAGACAAAATCTGCACATTTGCCCTGGCATATTACTGACTGCTTTTTGAATACATGCAACTTGAGCGACACCTTTTACCTATTGTAGTTTCTCTACTTCATCGCTATAATGTGCATGCAATGCATGTAGCATGTACAACCAGTAACTTGTTGGAAACCATGTAATGTTTTGAAATTTTCATGATAAAACATCACGTTGCACATCAAATGAACATTTTTGTCTTGGATTATATAACAAGTTTGCGCTTTAATCTTGCATGCTACTTTTCTTCTTGAGAAAACTACAATGGGAAATTGCATTTTGATTTAATCACCAGGAAAACCATTTTGCTTGCAGGCCAGTGACACCGAGCTGTGTTGCATCTGCTTCGACCAAGTATGCACAATCGAGGTTCAAGACTGTGGGCACCAGATGTGCGCCCACTGCACGCTCGCACTGTGCTGCCACAACAAGCCTAACCCTACAACCTTGTGCTTGCCCACCCCAGCCTGCCCCTTCTGCCGAAGCAGCATAGCCCGTTGGTTGTGGCCAAGAGCAAGACCGAGGAGGAGGAGGAGGCAGACAAGGACACCCATTCTTTCAAGCTAAGGAAATCAAGAAGGTCTCGGAACTTTGGCGAGGGAAGCAGCAGCTTCAAAGGCTTGTCCTCAGCCATGGGGGGCTCGTTTGGAAAGATGAGCGGTCGGGGTTCTGGTTGTATAGCCGACAGCGGCGATACGCTGGACAAGCCTTAAGACAAATGGGATGGGTTATTCCTCGTGTAGATTTTGGTCATTGTAAGTGCAGAAGAGAGAACAAATAAGCAAATCTTTTGCAGTTTTCAGGTTGTTAGTTGAGTTGTGGTATCAGCAAAGCTTGATGGCTGAGAAAGGGAATGCAAATGTAAATTTTAGGTGTCAGAACTTTGTGAGATCCCCCATTGTAGAGGGAAACCAAACCATATTGCGTACCCTTTGTATTCAAGCTTTGGAGGCCCCAGAAGAGGTGTGGGCATGGCTCTGCCTGTCTACGTGCAAAAACATTTAATATAAATTCATTTCTTTCACAGAGCTCTGCTTCTTGCTGACTGACTACTGACTTGACTTGCTGCATGTGAGTGGCTCTGATAAATTGATAATTATTGAGCATGGGTTTGGGCTCCACTGGTGCGTACGAGTCTGAAACCTTGCATGGATGCAAATGCATGGCTCTCTTATCTCAGACACAGCTCAGGTGGAAGATGAGGTTGTTGGGCATCTGTGGGGTTTGTTTGATGGGGAAACTGAGTGAGAGGAAAGCATAGAATGTATGTGCGTCTTTGTTTGTTGTTTGGAGAGGTGTATCATTCACCTAGCTCCTCATCATGGGGTCCATTTGTTGAGTGTGTCATCAAATGTGATAGATACCAGTTAACCTGCAAGCTGCTTCCTTTCACAAATGTCTCTTTTGATCTTTCCCTTGCTTTGAGGGTGATGCAGGCTTGGGAAGAAAGGGAGAGGAGCTGACATAGGTGGGGAATGATGGCTGTTTGGGTTTTGAAAAGTGTGTCATTTAATCATTCACCCATTGTGTGGAAAGGGGAGAGGAAAGGGTTTTTAAGGGTTGGTTTCTATTAATTAAAGTCTCAGCTTATGTGGAAGGTAAGGGTTAATGGAGGAATAGAGGATATCACAAGTGTGTTGTGATCATGAGTTGCTGCTTTTTAGCTCTGGGCCTCATTTCCCTTGGAGAAGTCCACTTTTGCTGTCATCTTCAGAGTTGAATACATGAATTCACAATGAATCCAAGCCCCGAACTCGTCGTAGCGATATTTGAACTCCAGACCTCTAGCTCGCTGCAAAAAAGATCGTGTTTTGAGAATAATTGTATATAGCGTGATTTGAATTCTAGACTTTCTGTTTATCGTAAAGAGGTTTTAGTACTGTTGTTACCGTAGTTCGTGAAGATTCAAACCTAATCCCAAGAAAGAATTGTGCACCCCAAGACACTTTCCTGGTCCATTGTCTCATTTTTCCTTGGGGAAGTCTATTTCAGGTGTCTTCTTCAAGGTTGAAAACTTGGTACCAGATTCAAATTCAGAGTTGGTTTTGGTCCCAATTTGCCAACTGGGTTTGTGAGTCAGCCACCAAAAAGGAAATTAGCACATTAAGCCATCATAAAACTGACAAAAAAACACAGACCAAGTCTTAAACTCTTAAACACAATGAGTTAGTTAACACAAAAGATGTTGGTGTACACAATTGAGAGTTTAATTATTTTAGCTAACATAGATTTTCTAAGTTCTCATCAATATATATTTTTTGGGAACCTTTCATTTTCAACAATTCCAGCTAGAATGTGGCCTGGTGTTGACTTCAGAGTTCAGACTCACATGCTTTGGCCATTTCTCATTGATTGACCAAATTGTTAGGGTGACCTAAAAATTAGTTCTATGTAAATTTATGCACAAAAGTGAAAGATAAATTGCATGTAACAACATTGCCCTCTCATAATAACTTGAGAAAAGACATTTTAGAAATAGATGACACTTGATCATGTTATCTTCAAAACATCAGAGTTCTCGATTACATTCACTCTCAACAATTCTATAAATATGATCAATTTTTTTTTTACAAATCACATGTTTTATCAAATTTCTTTTCAGGTTTACCGTTCTGATGTACAATTTAAGCACGTGAATAAAATGAGTTTATCTCTTAAATTAGACTAAATTTTCAAAACTATCATAAACTATTTCTGTTTTCTCAAAAAAAATCCGTAAACTATCAAAATCTCAAAATAATATCACAAACTATTCTTAGAGGTTCTAAAAAAAACAAATCTCAAAAAAGTCAGAAATAGATCCTCATATAGAACATTCTCAGACATGTTACAGATTTTCAAGAAAAAAATCATTAGTGACACAAAAAAAAAAATATACAAAGATGATTTTTCGGTGTCACAAATTAATTTCTTTTTTCAAAAAATCAGTAATATGTGTGGGATAGCTCTATATGAGGAGTTATTTATAACTTTTTTGGTAATTTTTTGCTAACCTCTAAGAATAGTTTGTGATATTATTTTGAAATTTTGATAGTTTAGAGTTTTTTTTTGGGAAAAAACAAGAATAGTTTATGGTTGTTTTGAGCAAATTAGCCGCTAAATTAATATTGGCAACATTGATTGAGTTACATATTTTATTTATTTTACTAATTTTGGAGGCTCCAAGAGGTCAAAGACTGTAAAGTTGTGCACTGTTCAAACCTCAATAAGTGAGCTCACATTTGCCAGTTAATACTTGGTAGCCAAAGTGCTTATGATGATGGGGAACCTTGCTCTACATGCTGCTTGATTGAGCAGACAATATGACATATATGTAGATGTGATGGCTCTCTCTTTTTTCTTGCAATAGTATGAAATTTAAATATCTGATGAATATTACTTTCCAATCTTTCATGTTGAGTTTTGTGACTCACAGTTCCTGTTTTCATTGAATATGACTGAGTTTTGGATCTCCAGAGTGTTCGTATGTCTATCTCTAGTAGTCAGATGTCAATTATATTCTTTTGGTTACACTGCGCTAGCATTTTTATACAAGATTTTAGGATCGTGAACTTTACCTTAACATAAATATCAGCAAATAAATCTCCTCCGCGAGAGAAGGGGTTAAATTTATAAAAATACCAGACTTTTCAATGTTTTTCATAAAAATATCATGAACTTTCAAATTTGCAAAAAATTACCATGAACTTTACCTTAAATTTTCGAGAAAATACCTTATGTTGCCCTTAAGAAAATGAATACGTGTATGACACGTAACAATTTAATGTATAAAATATCCTTCATCTCTCCCACTCAAATTTCTTAAAAAAAGAGAGGGAAAAAAAACCTCCCCCTACCCCCCTCCCCATTCCTTAGTGCACCCCCAGCCTCCCCAAATCGTCACTGCCTCTACCCGCCTCCCCCCTCCGCCCCCTGCCTCCAGCCTTGAGTTGCCCTCCCCTCTCTCACTCTCCCTCCCTCCCTACTGCCCTTGCCACCTCTCTCTCTCTCTCTCTCTCTCTCTCTCTCTCGCACAATTTTGTGTACTGTAAATGAGAGATAAATTGATCATTTTCTTTTTGTCATTAACAGTCACGTGGTATTTTATTAAAACTTCTAAAGTTTATGATATTTTTTTGTAATTTTGAAAGTTAATGGTATTTTTTAGAAAAACACTGAAAGTTTATCGTACTTTTATGAATTTTAACCCAAAAGAAGTGATATAATAGAAACCTTACAAGATTTTGCAGTCACACAGACAAATGACACAATAGGCATCCTCCATTAAGAGAAAAAAAACACACAAAAATTGCAAGAATCTCTTTATATCATAAATTCAATATATGGGCAATTCCACCATGTGCCTTGAACTGATTACAGGATTTAAAGTGCACATATAACAAACTGAAGTCCCCTTCTCAATTTCCTCCATAATTTGAGATGATCATGAGCTAAAACAAGTCAGGATCACCTCATGCATGGAAAGATCAAAGAAAACCAATACCCATTATCATGGCCTAAGCCTCTGTTAGTATCATCAGTATCAGAGTTATGAACATGAGGAGCAAGGAGGCCATTTGAGAACAGAGAGTGGGGTGTCTGTGAACCAGATCGGCATTCAGGCAACCCCTCGATTTCATAAGCGATCGATCCCTGATTTCTCTGAGCATTACAAGCCCTTCTCTCCACTTCAAGAAAATGTCCCAGAGACGGAGCATTGCCAGCTGCATCACTACTGCCGATCTGAGCTCTCGGGCACAGAGAGAAACAAGCCCTGCTTCCCTTGCAGCTCTTCTCCTCTTTTGAAGCACCACAATGCCTCCTGTTCCTCAGAGACCTGCTGGAGAGCTCCAGAATGTTGCTGGTGATGCCAATGAGGCTCCCAAGCGTGATGTTCCTCTCATTGAAAAATGACCCTGCTGACTGCAACAACAATCAGAAGAGAAGTTGTAACATTATTAAGGTACAAAATTAGAGCTAAACCTGAAACTAATGTGTTGTAATATTAATCTTCACCTTTGAGTCTAAATCTGATGAAGTAACAGAAGAACAAGATGGGGAGCCAGAGGTGAGGGTGTTGAAGGAGAGAGAGCCAGAGAAGTCCAAGTTCCTGATGAGCCCAACTCTGACATTTAGTGGCTGCAGACCAAGAGGCCAGCCACCTTCCTGTATGATTTAGTTCATTAAGAGCAGGCATTAGCTAAAAGATAGATTCATAGAGAGAGAGATCAAACAGAGACGGACAAGAGAAGTAGACAGGCACCTGTTGAGCCATTTTGGTGAGTGAAACAGGTCACTTCATGGGAGCAAAGGAACTCATAGTTACACACAGCATTGAGAGATGGGCTTCCGAGTGAGTACAAAGAGGAAGAGGAAATTGCTCAGAGTCTGAGAGATCTACAGTTTGTTGATAGGAAATCACAAGGAGCAGAGAACAAAGTGAGGGAGGTGGAGCACTAACTGCTCCTATAATTTGGTTCCTCCTTGTATTCTTTCAAGGGATATAATATGGCACGACAAAATATTACCTCCCTCTCTCGCTCACACACACATGAAGGTACAGTGGGGGTGATGATCACTCCTGCTTTTGTTTTAGAGAAGAATATATTGACCAAGAAGTGAAGGGATGCATACCTACAAATAGGCTGTCAATATCTGAAAGGCCCACGCCTGTCTGATTGAATCAAAAGATGGAGCTTCACTCACCCCTGTTAATGATGAATAACAATCATAGTGTAATGGCAACAATATTGATACCTATATCTAAGTACGTGACAATAAACCTTTACCTTGCTAAAGAGCAAGCCTCGGCGCGCTGGTAAGATTGCTCAATTGTGATCGGATCTGGCGATGCGGGATAAGGCTGCATACGCGCCCGTCTGACCATTTGTAGGCCAACAATGGTGGGAGCTCCATCTCCATGTGAGTCAGCAGTGTGATCGATACTGGCAGAGTTACTTCACGATCATCATGTGTAGTCTGTTGACAAGAAAGAAGGGACTCAAAAAAGAGCAAGTGCCCAACAAAAGAAGAAGATGCTTTTGCTTTCTTCGAAGGCATACAAATGCAAAAATGTGCCTCAATTCCAGAGCACTTTACCTTTTAAAGGTGGTCCACCAACTCCTTTAACCACCACCCGAATTATGCAGATACAAGCATATTAAAATCCCCAGCATATTAACTGCTGCACGCACAATATAACCACCACGTAATGCATGAGAATCAAAGCAAGCAATTGAGGAATGATTCGTTACCTGATAGGGGTTGAGTATGGAATTTGATAGAGAGTATTGATTCATTGGTTGACGAATCCAACACAGATGATGAGCACAAAAATAGAGAATTGCAGCTTAACAATAACGGGCATGGGGGGGAATACAGGAGAACTTATCTCATTCTCTCTTTCTAATATTAGTCCAATGCGGCGACCACAGCGATGAGAATTTCTTTCCACTCAACTCATCTCACACAAAATTTACACAAATTCATCTACTTTTACATGAATATCGAGCTCACAAAGATGTTAGACCTGTTGGTCTCCTTATACTACAGCTTCTAAATGAAACTCATCTGTTTTACATGAATATTGAACTTCTGATGATGTTACACTGGTTGATTTCCCCTAATTACAGCTTTACGCCAGGCTGTACTCTCCGATTCCAAGTAGGTCCTGCAGGTAACAGCAGCCATCAATTAAATATGTTAAAACCGTGCCAATGACGTTCATTTGGTGGCATAATGACAAAGAGAACATGTCACTTCTATCAATACTCTTGGGTTCATCATGTCTGGATGGTTAATGATGGGGGAATTAAACGGCTAGGGTTTATCAGGATTTAGAATTTAAATTTGAAAAGATTTGATAAGATTTGGTTAAAATTGAGGTTTATTTAAATTAAATTTGAGTAGATTTGAGTTTATCAATAATTGCTCGTATGGTGCACGTATTGTAGGCTATATATATCTATGTACTGAATTATTAAGGTAATGATTGATTAAAATTTGTTTCTCTATGAAAATTTGTGTGCTTTAATTTAATCTCTTGGATTGAATCGAAACAGGCGGTGAAGCCAAAACCTGAGTTGCGATCTGTGAACATATCCAATCCTCAATTCCCTGTTCTTTCCTAATTCCATCAAAATCCCACCACAAGCTTTAAAATCATCCTCTGTTCCACATCAGTTAAGTTTGCAGAGAAAATCTTCATATAGAAAATTAGGCAACACTGAGCAGATTTTCAAATTATTCTACTTAAAATACAATTCACGGTAATAGATAAACTTGAGGGTCAGGTGGGAACAGTGAACATATAACAGATAACCAGTGCCTGACAACCCTCAACAAATGAGTGTTCACTGTAATACCTCTATTTTTTAAATACAAGATTTAATAATGAATAATAATATTTTTTTATTGCATGTATTTTGTGTTAATTATTATTGTTGTTATGTATTATTATTATGGTTATTATTATTGGTAATTATTATTGTTATTGTTAAATATCTTTATGTATTATTGTTACTATTCTTATTATTAATCTTATTGAAATTTATTTTTGTATTATTCTTAGACAAGCTCACTTCTTACCCCCTTATTTTTCTCTTCCTTTTTCTTTCATTTTCTTATTCTTTATCGTAAGCCAAATTTAAACCCAAGTATCCATTTTCATATGTTTTACCTTTACCCATTAGCCCATATCAATTTTTATCTTTTTTTATTTTTTCTTGGCCCATACCATGAGCCCATTTTCATTCCTTCTATTTTTCTTTTATTTGAGCCAAAACCAAACCAACACTTATTATCAATATCTAATTTAATCTTATCTCAAAATTAAATCCTAACAAAAATCATATCTAATTCTAACTTAGCCAAATCTACATCCTATTTTCAAAATCACAATCTCAACTAATTCTATTTCAAAATAAAATCCTAATTAATCTTTAAAATATTTTAATCCTCATCCTATCAACTAAATTCTAAATCCTAACCATATAATTCTATATCTTAACTACCTAATCACTAACCATATATATCTCTCTCTCCCTATATTTAATCATATCTATCAAATCTAAATCTAAACTAACCCAATTCTCATATATCTTAACTACTAAATACTATAATTATTTTATTTAAATAAAAATCCTAACTAACCTAATCTCTCATTATCTCCTAATCCTAACCATCTAATCTTAAATTATCCTAATCCTAACTACATAATCATAACTAATTAACATCTCCTATATAAACATCTAATCCTAAATCAAAACTTTAACATAATTTCCTACTCATTCCTTTGCTAGCACCCCCATGGTTCACAGTCGCGGTCTCGACCACCGACTCGGCAGGCACTGAGACAGATCGGTCTCGGCGACTCGGATCAGTATCAGGCGATACGCGCAAAATGTTACATAGAAAGCTAAAAAAATTCTGAAAAAATCACGACAAATCTTAAAAAATATAGACAACCACATTCATGTATCACATGTCCAAATATATCACCCAGCACACTAAACATAAAGCCAAAGTATAAATACACGCGTCGTCGGTAGAAGAATATGAAAATACATGCACAATATAATAAATTGCACAAACTACATTCATAAATACATGCTAATGTAGTTATTTTCACATTGAATTGCGATAAGACACAAAATTATCATCATAATGCCGAGTCAACCGAGTCAACTCCGATTCTCGGCCTAGTCAGTCTCCTCTGAGTTGAGTCAACCGACTCGTGACTCGGACTCGTCTCGGAGCGGGCCGAGACTGATACGACTCAACCGACTCGTCTCCGACTGGGCCGAGTCTTTGAACAGTGGGCACCCCCAACCCACCATACGACCAACTCTTTCTTCTCTAGAAAGACCTTGACGGCAGCTCGCGACACCCTGACATCCTCGCAGCCTCCGCCTCCTCTATCGTTGAACTCTCCAAGGTCGGCCGTGAGTTTCTCCCCTCCGCGGCTTCGCCTCCTCCAGCGAACTCCGCCGCGGTCTCCTCCTGGCCATGTCTCCTCCTGCACCGTGAGTGTGCCCTCTCTTCCTCTCTATTTCTGTTATTATGTATGATTTATATATGTGCCATTTGTGATTGGGTGTACATAAATAATTATGTGATGGTACATTTGTAAATATGTGTTACGTCTGCATGGAGGTGTGCATGTTTGTTGTATATGTTTATGTAAGAGTGTGTATGTATGTATGTATAAATGTATACATAATTATAAGTGTGTGAGTATTGTGTATGCCTGGGTGTATGCATGATTATGTGTATGTATGTACATACTCGTACATATATGTATAGGGGTGTGTACATGCGCATTTGTGTACGAGTGGCTATATGTGTTTGGTTATGTTACAGCAGTGTAGACCTATTCGTGCGCTCCGAACTCGATAACAGAAGACCCGACCCGATCTGTATTTATGTTCGTTATGAACCCGATACACTAGCGATTCGAAAACTGACTCATGAGATGATCAGGAGATTCGTACCAATTCATGCAGTAGAGACCAGACGGTGTTTCGGATCCAAAATCGCGTCATTTCATGTGAGTGCTTGTTTATTGGTTTATTTCAATTTCAACGTTTTGTCTTAATGTTTCATGCGTATGTATATATTATTCTGCATTATTTTGTTCATGCCGGTCACTGTTGTTACATTGTGATATTCTGACATTATTTTATTGATATATCGTTACTCTATTACCCGCAGTATTGTCGATTCGTTCTATTATTCTAGACAGATGAGTATTAGTCTTGATCCTCCTTATTAGTAATAACCAAATGAGAATTTAATTGTAAAGTTGAGGAATAATTAATGAGATTGCTTCATTAATAGACTGGATCAGTGGACTATATTAGGGTGAGATTGGATCAGGAGATGGAGAATGAAATTAATATATTGTTAATGTGTGTATATATATACAGCAGAGTTAGTATCTTAGCACTGAGATGTGGTTACTCACTTTATCGATGGGTAACATTATTTGATTTATTAGATCTGTTGATGCTTAAATTTATTATTGGACTCTTATTGGAGTGGAGATTGACTTAGAGTTAAAGAGTGTAGACTGGATTAATATGAATTAATAAAGCGCATGAAAATATAGTGGATTCAATAACCTGTTACTGAGATATTTTTGTCCTATCATTTCATTATAAATTGTTTACCATTTCGGATTCAGAATTATTTGTGGTATATCTTTGACTGTGAATTGACTGGACCTAGTGATTAGCCTAGTTCATGTTTGTGGATGAGTGGTACATGTAAAGTATTATGAGGCAATTGTTTGATGGTTATTTAGATAGGAATCTTTTTAAATATTAAGGACTGATAGAATATGATGCATTTTACTAGAAGACTGAATCTACCTTAATGCTTGAAATTATGTATGGACTTAGTTAGATTTGGAGTTGAACTGAGATGTATATTCTTTATGTTGGATATTGTGATTGACCTTGAATAGAAATGAGAACGTCTGACGATCTTGATTGATGATCATACTGTTATTTGATAGTGAGGATATGACTAGACATAGATAACTGTTGATGCGAGAGTCTGATATATTGGTGACTAGAAGATATATATACTGATAATATAAAGGATTAGAGTAAACCGATAGGAATGAGATAACTGATTATTGATTTATTGAGGTGATGGTTTACCATATCAGATACTTTGAGGGTCTGTTTGGTTGTCGTAATTGGCCGTAATTCGTAAGTTGTAATTGATAAAGTCTTTTACAGTTGTAAATGAGTTACATGCATGTAAGTTTTACGGTGTTTAGTTGGTAATAAAAAGTTAAAAGTGGGAAAGTGTGTTGAATTTTACAGTGTTTGGTTGTCGTAATGTAAGTTGTAAGTGAAAAGTTGACCACAAAATTAACTATTTGGTGATTTAAAAAATTTTAATATTGCAAATAAATATTAAAAATGTTAAATGTTAAAAAAATTTAATATTAACATAAAAATAATATAATTTATATGACCACAAAATTAACTGTAACTGAGCTGTAAGTGAGTGATAATTGGGTTACAAGTGAGTGGTAGTTGAGTTGCATAAGTCTTTTACGAATTACGGTCCAAACAAACGTCGTAGTTGTAATTGAGTCGTAAGTCATTACGAATTACAGACTTTTACGTCTTTTACGGTGAAATAAACAGCCCCTGACATGGATTGATACTTGATGTTCATGATGATTGTATTGGGACTATTGATTGACAGATCAGTTACTATTTATCATAGTGCAGATGGATGAGATATTGATCAGTTCTAAATGAGACTATCTATTGAGCAGTATCCGGGTTTGTTATTGTATTCATGTTATTGAATATTACTGAGAAAATATTATCAGACCGTAACACATGTATTGTTCCATTGTTCTACTGTTTATACGGTAATATTGTCCACATTGTTATTGTTACACATCGATATTGTTACTGTCACCGTATCGTCCCAGTAATCAAAATAACATGGATATTGATTGTTTTAAATAATAATATAATAGATATCTTACACCGGGATTGGGAAAATTGATGGAGGAGACAATGTCTGTATTTTGGATGAACCTAAGATACATGTTGCGCAGCCGATATACGGTTCCACTGCAGGATTCCAGAGGATGACTGATATCCCGTATTATTCATAATGTTATTGTTATTGACTACTTAGCGGTAGGACTTGGTTCAACGACTGGTGATTGGGGCCGTGATTCCGGGTATGTACGGAACCCACTTAAAGCATGGACAATGTCTCTTCTACTGATTTCAATAACATACGACTTCGATTGACACGTGTGATAGGCGTAGTATGGAATGCGTCTATTAAAGATGGCAATTGGTGTTCACTGACATAATTGATAACAAAATTGAAATATCATATTGATATTACAAACTGAACATAGATATATACATGCTATAATAGACACCTGATTGTACATTGGATCCTAACATGACTTATTCTTCCCACATGATATATATATAGACTGTGATAGACACCTGACCTGATTTGACATTTGATTTCTATATTGACTGACTTTATTACTCTCTGTTCATATTTCATATATTATATTTGTCTTATTTCAGTACTGTTTATCATTATTTGCACACTGTTTATATGCACGAGCACCTTCCTTTTTCTTACACACTGATTAGGTCGCTTCCTGACAACCCTAAATTTGTACGTTCAGATACTGGATGTTTCATGTTATTAATCAGGTGTTCAATTGAGACCGGACATGTTGCGAGAAATTGAGTTTTCCTCTATCCACTCTGATATTATTGTCTTTCTTTCATTCCTATTGATTCTGTAGTTTCGCTGATCCTCTATACTTTGTTATCAGTTTTATTCCATTCCTTATTCATATGTTATTATATATGGATGTTTATATGTGATACTGTAGTGATCGTGATTCATTTTAGTAGATAGTTATAGCTTGTTCGGATTACTTTAGGCTTAGCGTGTATACGTGGGGTGTTCTCCTCACGTATATACGTCGCTGACTCTCGTCGCGACTCCATTTTCACGTATTTTGGGAAGCGGGGCGTGACATTCACATTCTCAAATTTCAACAGTAATTACAGCAGAAGCAAGATAACCTTCATATTCTCTCACTGATAGGTAATTGTAGCAGTGTATGCTGCTAGATAGTATGTAGGCTGCAACCAAGGCAAACTGAAAGGGGACTAATCTTAAGCAGGATTGACATCTGGCTGATCCTTCATCTTCAACCAGTTCCAATCTTCATCGCGAGCCTTCTCATTTGAAGCTTGCTAGATCAGGTATATTCGGTGGGTCTTTACTAGCGTTACTAATATTTTGGCAGATGATGACTAAAACATATTCTAATACAAACCATATTAAAAGAAAAGAAAACCTCACACTGGAGAACCTAAACAATATTTTCCCTTCTGTGTTTGAATTCATTTAATTTAAACAGACAATATTATATATCGTCCATTAATACTGGGGGCAGGCAGACTCGGCTGATCATTATCATGATTGGTTCGGTGACCTTCATGTTGATACCAACAGGGAATACTCGATACCAAACATGAAAAGACTTGTTGATTTGTCTTGTTCAGTGCCAGTCTAACTCGCAGCACTCTTGGGTTGGATTGGAACAATTTATTAGACTGCAGAAGCAAGGGCAATACAGGAAGGCAAAATGGAACATAGAACTGCGTTTATGTAGCAATTGGAGGACCAAGATTTCATCCACGTAATAATTTCCTCTGGGGTGATGCAGAATTGAGAGGAATATTAAGATGGCATGTTCATTATGGTGAGGAAATAAAGGTAACAAGGAAGTTTATGCATATTCAGTGTGTGAGGCACTGACATAGAAGCTGACATACTGGAAGAAGAGGAACAAAAGGCCAAAATATTACACTGAAGTTACTAGGAACCTTCAGATATTTGCAAGATTAGTGAGCGTACAGATGCATGAGAAAGTGCATTATTATAATACATGGGGTAATTTAAAATTTCTTCTTTACATTACCCTTAATAGGTTCTGCAAAAGTTTAGTATGGTCCAGTATCTAAATAATAAATGCCACAGCCATAGCAATTGATACAAGTGGGCGCCTAAGCATTCTTTATCCCATTATTATTGACAAGTCTCTAATTAATATATTTTCTTTATTTTTACAACATGTGGACTTTTGATGTGCGAAATAGGCATGGCACCTCCCTTTTTGGATATAATTTGGTCTTTCTCGATCATGGAAGTTACTGCCAGAAGAAAAATACCTTATATGATGCATTTGATTGTTAGCAAGGCAGTCATTTATCCTCAAAGTCTTCAATAAATAGGCAACGTGAGACTCAACCCTCATGCTTTGAATTTGGATATTCTGTTTATCACTATTCCTCTTTTCCAATGCACAAGAAAAATACCTTGTATGATGCATTTGATTGTAATTTTCGCAACTTAATAGCTTTGCTTTCAATTTTCTATTCTAACTTATTAGAAGTTTGATTCTATATCTGTTTTTAATAACTCCAAAACCTAGGGAAGGATATGTAAAAAGACACCAGAACATAAATGTTGGCCCAAAGGCCCATCACTCTAGTTTTGATGATGATCAACTCATATAGTTATGTTTACTAATGATCTTGTGTTTAATTAGTGACAGATTTGTTATCAAAATCTTAGTAGGTGTGGAGCTTCAACAAAGGATTTAAAGTCAAGTTTTGGAGGTAGCACCGGGTGATTCAAGAGCTTGTGCATCAAGATCACATCTAGTACTCAAGAAGAGTCTAGCTCTATGGATCGAGTTTGGATCAAGTCAAGAAGATGAGAAGACTTCAAGTGAAGACTTCAAGAAGATCAAGACTTGTGTCTAGGTATAATATTTAGTTTTTAGAAGATTTTGTTTTAGATAAAATGTAAAGGATAGAGTAGTTGGTGGATTGCTCAAGTACATATACACACACACTCTTGATAGAATAGTTTTCATAAAAGATTTTTAGCTTTTAGAAAAGAATTTTTACTTTGAAAAAATACTTTGGTTTTTGGAATTTCTTATATACATATCTTTTAACCAAAACCATATTTAGAGCTTAATACCAAAAACATAGATATTTCACCATGTTTGTGTAGTGGATCATATCTATACACTCTATGCTTCAAATGAGTTTAAATATCTTGTTTTTGTATTTGGTGAAGTTTTGGAAAAAACAAGTTTTGAAAAATCAAGTTTGGAAAAATACCAGTTTTCAATTGAGCCAATATTTCCATATTACAAAAATAGTCCAATCTTTTATAACATGCCTTGATTTTGTGCAAGCATGTTTGTTTATCAAAGTATATTGGTAAAACTATTTTTGTAGATTTTTAAGTATTTTATGGGATTTTATTTGAGCCAAAAAGAAAACTTTTTAATCCCAGATTTCTGTTTTCAGGCTTCAGATAGTCGACTTACTACCTTGATAGTCGACTAACTCTGAAGTCGGTCGACCGGCTCGGTCGACCGACGTGCACGGACGTGCACGCCTTGACCTGACAGATGGCCGGTCTGCCAACACTGTCGACCGGAACTGAGAGCAGTGCTTTCTGTTCTTTTGGGTCGACGGGGCGGTCGACCGGAGGCTTCAACGGTCTGATTTTTGACCGTTGGCGGTCGACCGGGCGGTCGACCGACAGGTCTGACAGAACCCCAACGACTAGTTTTTGACAGCCTATAAATTTGGGGGTTTGGTCATTGTTTTGAATAAGATTTTAGGAGAGCTTTGAGCCAGTTTTTCTCACTCCATTAAAAGAGTTTTCTCCACAAATTTGAGAGCTAATTCTTCCAATCAAAAGGGGAGTTTTTATTAAGAGTGTGTAAAAGAGATTTCTTGAGTTTTTCCTCCACCTCTTTCCTTATTTTTCTCACAAACACTTGAGCAACCCATTGAGCTATTCATTCTATACGAGTGTTTTTGTGAGAGGATTTTAGGTGATCAAGAATTGTGATCACCAAAGTTCCACTTTGTTCCTTTGAGAAGGCGAACGGTTGTGTTCGCATTGTTTCGGGTCCAAGTGTGGACTCGGGTGTTTCGGGTTCGGGTGCGAACTCTTGTTTGAGGTGAGGCCTCGGCGAGCCGGTGGACTTGCGTGTGTACGGGCTAGAGAGTCTGAGTTGTAGGTGTTGCGGCACCGGGTGATCCATTGGGATCGAGTATAGTGGAAATCCTTCGTGTGTCGAAGGCGGGGATGTAGAGCAAGTGTGCTTGAACCTCGAATCAAATCCCTTGTGTTTGCGATTGCTCACTCTCTCTCTATCTCCTTTATATCTTGCATACTCTCATTGTCTATCTTTATATGCTTGATATATTCATTTGTGCTCATATTGTTATATAATTGCTTGGGATTGTTTGCTAACACTTGTATTTAACCAAGAGAGCCAACGCGGCACCTCAACCCATTCAAGGGGAATCTAGAGGAGTTTGTCCAGAGCCCTTCATGGGGAATTCGGCAACACTCTTGTGTTATACGTGGTGTTTAGTTTAAATAGTTTGTTTAGGTCATAATTGTTTTTAGCTTCCGCATCATTTGGCATTAAGTGACCATTAGATTAGCCATCACCTATTCACCCCCCTCTAGGTGAACCTTCAATTGGTATCAGAGCTTGGTACTCTGATTTGGTCTAACAACCTAGAGTAAAAGATCCTCATTTTTAGGCTAAACACAATATTTTTGTACACACACCATTGACTTCATGTCACCACCCATGTTTGACATTCTTAACATCCATATATGGAAGGTGAAGATGTCCTTGTACCTCAAAGCCCTAGGTTATCATGTTTATCTTACCATCACTAATAATGATTATTGTTTATATGGTAAGAATATTGAGGCTAATGCAAAAGCCCTTAATGCTTTAAAGTCTACCCTAGATGATGTTTATTTATCTAGAGTTTCTAATTTTGCTTCGGCTTTTGTAGTTTGGAATACCCTCATCTCCCTTGGCGAAAAAGATAAATACTATGCGGGGAGCGATTCGGACGTTGGAAGTAACACCTCCAACTTGTGCTATATGGTCCAGGGGATAACCCCCTTGAGGTAAACTCCGAATCCGATGATGAAGACATGTCATATGATGAGCTTACTACCTTTTGTCAACTTGTGCTTGAAAAATATGACATGCTTAAAGAGAAAAATAAAAATTTGAAAAAGAACATTGCTTGCATGCATAAAGAACAGGATTCTTTTAAAACTAAAATTGCATGTTTAGAAAAAGAAAAAGATGATTTGAAAAATGAAAATGTTTCCTTAATGACCAAATTAAATAATTTGTGTGAAGGAAACAATACTTTGAAAAATAAAATTGATTTGGTGGAAAAACAAAAAGAAGTTGTTTTTCAAGAAAACTCTTGTTTAAAAAAAAAAATTGTGAAAAAGAAAAAGATTTTGTTTCGAAAAAGAAAAAGAAAAATGATTCTTTATCTCATCATGCTTTACATGCCACCACTAATGAGATTAAAGATTTGAAAAATAAAATGGATTGTTTGAGTTCAACTTTGAACTCTTGTGCATTTAACCATGCTAGATTGGAATCCTTGTTTCAAAAGAAACAAGTTCCCCATGTTCATGCACACTCACATCATGCATTTGCTTATGTTGCACAACACGATCACAAACATTCACATAAGCATACTAAGGTGTACACTTGTACACATTGTGGCCGCAAAGGCCATTTAGCAAAATTTTGTTATGACAAGTTGCATTCTTTAAATTTTGCTAATAAAAATTTTTGGTTCCCTATAAAGCTAACCCCCAAGGACCCAAGAAAAAATGGGTACCAAAACCCATGATACCAATTGAACCAACAATAATATCAATTTTCAATTGATATCATATACTCAAAGAGAAAAATACTATCTTTTGATATCGAGATGTTCATTTGAATATGTTTTAAAAATTGGTATCTCAAAATTTTGTTTTAAAAAAAATAATAATAAATACAAAAGTTTTGATTTTTTTTTGACTATATGCAAGGAGAGCTTAACATCTCTTCTACATATAGATTCATGTTGAGTGTATCTTGTATTGAGGAGCTTGACATCTCTTCTTTATGTGATACACGTGTGTAAGGGGAGCTTCACATCTCCACTTATGCATTACATAATATGTGTTATGTGAATTGGGGCTTGTCATCCCTTCTTCATGTAATGCATATGTATAGGGAAGTTAACTTAGCGTCTTCCTCTTCATGAATGTATATAGCATATAATATTTATTGATCTATGTTTACTTTCAATTGGTATCAAGATGCTTCATTGACATATTTTCAATTGATATCTTATTGATTGTCACCCCTATTTGGTTTTGTTTCTATTTTAGACAAAAAGGGGGAGAAAAATGTATTGATTTAGTTTTGCATTTAACACTCTATTGATGATTGATTCTTTGTATTAAAAAGGGTGAGGAGATTTTGTTTTATTTTGATTGTTTACCCCTTTGTTGATGATTGACAAAAAGGGAGAGAAAGATATTGAGTTTGTTTGAGATTTATATATGCATAGTTATGTTTTTGCATATATTAAGTTTAATTTAGTTTAATTTTAATTGGTATCTAGAGCATGTTTTGTTTTTAAACATTTCATTGGTATCTAGAGTCATTTATTGTTTTGCATAGATATGCATTCATGTTTAATATTCATTACATATTATGTTTATTTGTTTATGCATGAGTTAAGGGGGAGCTTCTTTGGAGCTTTACTTTAATCCATGCATATATAACTTCATGAGTTTTGTCATCATCAAAAAGGGGGAGATTGTTGGCCCAAAGGCCCATCACTCTAGTTTTGATGATGATCAACTCATGTAGTTATGTTTACTAATGATCTTGTGTTTAATTAGTGACAGATTTGTTATCAAAATCTTAGTAGGTGTGGAGCTTCAATAAAGGATTTAAAGTTAAGTTTTGGAGCTATCACCGGGTGATTCAAGAGCTTGTGTATCAAGATCACATCTAGTACTCAAGAAGAGTCTAGCTCTATGGATCGAGTTTGGATCAAGTCAAGAAGATGAGAAGACTTCAAGTGAAGACTTCAAGAAGATCAAGACTTGTGTCTAGATATAAGATTTAGTTTTTAGAAGATTTTGTTTTAGATAAAATGTAAACGATAGAGTAGTTGGTGGATTGCTCAAGTACATATACACACCACTCTTGATAGAATTGTTTTCATAAAAGATTTTTAGCTTTTAGAAAAGAATTTTTACTTTGGAAAAATACTTTGGTTTTTGGAATTTCTTATATACATATCTTTTAACCAAAACCATATTTAGAGCTTAATGCCAAAAACATAGATATTTCACCATGTTTGTGTAGTGGATCATATCTATACACTCTATACTTCAAATGAGTTTAAATATCTTGTTTTTGTATTTGGTGAAGTTTTGGAAAAACAAGTTTTGAAAAATCAAGTTTAGAAAAATACCAGTTTTCAATTGAGCCAATATTTCCATATTACAAAAATAGTCCAATCTTTTATAACATATCTTGATTTTGTGCAAGCATGTTTGTTTATCAAAGTATATTGGTAAAACTATTTTTGTAGATTTTTAAGTATTTTATGGGATTTTATTTGAGCCAAAAAGATAAACTTTTTAATCCCAGATTTCTGTTTTCAGGCTTCAGATAGTCGACTTACTACCTTGATAGTCGACTAACTCTGAAGTCGGTCGACCGGCTCGGTCGACCGACGTGCACGGACGTGCACGCCTTGACCTGGCAGATGGCTGGTCTGCCGACACTATCGACCGGAACTGAGAGCAGTGCTCTCTGTTCTTTTGGGTCGACCGGAGGCTTCAACGGTCTGATTTTTGACCGTTGGCGGTCGACCGGGCGGTCGACCGACAGGTCTGACAGAACCCCAACGGCTAGTTTTTGACAGCCTATAAATTTGGGGGTTTGGTCATTGTTTTGAATAAGATTTTAGGAGAGCTTTGAGCCAGTTTTTCCCACTCCATTAAAAGAGTTTTCTCCACAAATTTGAGAGCTAATTCTTCCAATCAAAAGGGGAGTTTTTATTAAGAGTGTGTAAAAGAGATTTCTTGAGTTTTTCCTCCACCTCTTTCCTTATTTTTCTCACAAACACTTGAGCAACCCATTGAGCTATTCATTCTATAGGAATGTTTTTGTGAGAGGATTTTAGGTGATCAAGAATTGTGATCACCAAAATTCTACTTTGTTCCTTTGAGAAGGCGGACGGTTGTGTTCGCATTGTTTCGGGTCCAAGTGTGGACTCGGGTGTTTCGGGTTCGGGTGCGAACTCTTGTTTGAGGTGCGGCCTCGGCGAGCCGGTGGGCTTGCGTGTGTACGGGCTAGAGAGTCCGAGAGTTGTAGGTGTTGCGGCACTGGGTGATCCATTGGGATCGAGTATAGTGGAAATCCTTCGTGTGTCGAAGGCGGGGATGTAGAGCAAGTATGCTCGAACCTCGAAACAAATCCCTTGTGTTTGCGATTGCTCACTCTTTCTCTATCTCCTTTATATCTTGCATACTCTCATTGTCTATCTTTATATGCATGATATATTCATTTGTGCTCATATTGTTATATAATTGCTTGGGATTGTTTGCTAACACTTGTATTTAACCAAGAGAGCAAACGCGGCACCTCAACCCATTCAAGGGGAATCTAGAGGAGTTTGTCCAGAGCCCTTCACAGGGAATTCGGCAACACTCTTGTGTTATACGTGGTGTTTAGTTTAAATAGTTTGTTTAGGTCATAATTATTTTTAGCTTCCGCATCATTTGGCATTAAGTGACCATTAGATTAGCCATCACCTATTCACCCCTCCCCCCACCACCTATTCACCCCCCCCCCCCCTCTAGGTGAACCTTCAATAAAAACTATATGTCACATAGCATTGAAAGGAAGCCAACATCAAAACCCCAAGTACTCTCGGTCTGTAGGGTAGTCTGTGATCACAATTTATGATGCTTTACCATTTCTCTTTTGCGCATTTAGCTTCTTGAATGCTGCTAATAATGAACTGATGCATTGCCCTTATCTATGAAGCATAGGCACTTAAATGAGTCCTTTGTCCATGATAGGACATGGAATCCTATCTTACTCCCCAATTCAAAATTGATTACTCCTCCCCTGGCTCCCCTCTTTTGCTCCAAGGGAAGAGTTGTTTTTGGGAATCCTTTTTTTTTTTAAGAAACATCCCTACTTTTTGGCATAGAGGAAGGACCAAAGGAGCAAATAACTCTACAAAAATGGTGGAGTTATTTGTTTCCTCTTCTGATGTGACATATATAAACTCTCCCTAGTTCCCTTTTAAAAAAAAAAAAATCAACGGGTATTTGTTCTTACACACAGATATGGATCACCTAAGTTCTGATTGAGTTCTACATGGGATAAGAAACATCAGGTCATGCCCAAAATCTGATCAATGACCCAATCAATCAATCATAAAATGATGATGACCGTAATAAATAACAAGCCAGGGTCATATATAACCATTCTCAATTCTGGTTGAGTATGCAAACAAACCAAATTGTATTTTCACTAAAATCGCACCCAAGATCAGCTCAAATGCTTCACTATATTAGGTCAGGCTCAAATGGTTTCACCTTTCAAGCGTGCGAAGTGCCAATCTTTTCTTTTTTAAATGGGCCTCTCAGAACAACCAGGTGACACTTCTATTACAACCTAATAGTTTTGCCATACAAAATTTATCACATCCATAGCAATATTTGTCATGAAAGGATAAGTTGTAACACTTAAGCCTTGACTAGAATTAGTCTGTTAGGAATATTTTAAATGATGGAAACTTCTGACTTTATAATTACCCTCCATTTGGCTGCTTATAATTGGAATCATGGATTGTTTTCATTACGTACTTTGAAGGAAATACAATCTTTCGGTTAGCTGGGTTTTAGAACTTACCATTACATTACAGGTTGCAAACAAGATGTGCTATTGAATTGTTAGAAAATGCTTGAATTCCAATTCCATGATTTTTACAAAACATATACCAGCAACCAAACAACAAAAATCATAATTCAATGAGTTACCATCTAAGTGAAAAGAAACCAAATAGGCATGAATTGGATTTGCTATTCCATAATACTCAATTTCATGAATTCTGAGAAAACCACGATTATTGATCATGAATTGTGAGGGAGAAAAAACACCAAAATTTCAAATTACAAATTACCAACTGGACAGTGGACACTAGTAATTTGGCTATCTGTTTCTAGAATCACGGTTGTGTTTGAAAAGAGTAAACTGTCGAAAAGTTCTGATTATATAATAGGTTACTAAAGGAGACATTACCTGGCACGCTTTATTTTTGGCTCTGGTTTCTGCTGTGCTAGGAATGTCATGGTTTGGTTTCATAAACCTTTTCTCTCGCCGTTCACAAGAACCCCACCCATCTGAGAACCTCCCACCTCTAGAAAGCAACATTCACTGAGCAAGTGAGAAAGATTACAATGACACATCAAAAAAATCAATCAGTTGGTTAATCGTTCAGAATAGAACATACTGCATATACGCACGGACAACAAACTCAGCACGCTGCACATTCCGATTTTCATCAAATTCAATGGATTTATCTCTGATTTCAAATGAGAGATTGAAATAAAATGATATCTTCCTCCAACCTGATAAGGAAAATAAGATGTTCATTGCTATTTTAATGATTTAAAGAAACATAACTCTGCTAGTCTCAATTGTACCGGATTTCTTTATAAACGGACTCCCAGATATCATGGTGTAGTCAGTTTTCTCCAGAATCTGGTCATTGAAAAATAAAGAAAGAAAATTGTTCATTTGAATTTCAGCAACATTCAAATTTTTAAGTGTAAGAAATGTAAAGGTTAGCTCCTTGTCTAAAAGCACAATAATCATAAGAAAAATTTGTAGCATTTCTACTTTTCTTAAGTCCATATGTATAATAAATTGTTTCTCCAGGAGTGGTCTAGGGTAATTTAATGGATAGCCTAACACCACTGTTGCTAGGTTCTATACCTTTTGTATGATTGTATCGTCATGCAGTACCTAGGTATGACATGGCTAAAGCATGAAGCTGATTGACATTCATCAAAGATCATTTGGAGTGTATTTTTTGAAATTTCAATGCAAATGATGTTACTTCTACTCTAAACCTCCAAATACCAGTTCTATGGTATCCAACATTTGAGTGAAGCGATGCAATTTACCCTTCCATTTGGTACAATTACATGAGATTCTCCCAACATAATGTTCAATTACACAATTGATCTAGTTCAACACTAAACATATGCATGCAGGAGATGCAAAATGTTGCATTTATCCTTTCTTTTATCACAACATAGATTCCCCTAGCTTTAAGTACAAATTTACACTAACTAATTGATTTTAGTCTAAAATTAAGATGCAAATTATCATTGCACACGCATGCACCCACCCACACACAGAGATGCATGCATTGCATGATACATACATAGAGGGTCAAAAACAAGAATGATAGAGTTTTTAAGCTTTGTGACAGGGTTCAGTCGACTGATATACACAGAAGTTGAAATCGGTCGACCGATGTTGCACAAGGAGAAGAAAACCCAGTGTCCGGTCGACCGGCTGATTGATCGGCCCAACTCTGAGAACTAACGGAGAGTTGAGACTTGGTTTTACCCAACCGAGCGGTCGAGCAGACTAAAACAGAGAGCAAGGGAGTTTTAGGCGGTCGACCGACAGTCGAGTCAGAGCAGCATCTAAACTCAATCTCTCCTCCAGATCTCCCGTCGCCGACTGAGGGCACCGCCGTCGCCGTTGCTCGTTGCTCCGCCGGTACTCCCTCTCTCCCTCAGTCTCTCTATCTTCTCTATCTCCCTCTTGCTCCGTCAATCTTTCTCCCTCTTTGTATCTCTCTCCCTCTGTCCCTCTCCCAAATTTTTCGTCTCTTCCTCTGTCCCTCAGTCTCTCGGTCTTCTCTCTCTCCCTCCCTCTCCGTCGATCTCTCTCCGTCTCTCTCCCCATCAGTCTCTCTGTCTTCTCTCTCTCCCTCTCTCTCTCCGTCGATCTCTCTCCCTCTGTCCCTCTCTCTCCCCTTCAGTCTCTCCATCAATCTCTCTCCCTCTTCGTCTGTCTCTCCCTCTGTCCATGTCCCTATGTCCCCCCTCTCCCTAGTCTCTGTCTTCTCTGTCTTCCTCTCTCTCCATCGATCTCTCCCCTCTCCGTCTCATGGTTCACAGTCACACTCTCGGCCGCCGACTCGGCAGGCACTGAGACGAATCGGTCTCAGGCGATACGTGTAAAACGCTACATAGAAAGCTCAAAAAATCTAAAAAATCACAACAAATTTTAAAAAAATGTAGACATCCACATTCATGTATCACATGTCCAAAACATATCATCTAGCACACTAAACATAAAGCGAAAGTATAAATACATGCGTCGTCGGTAGAAACATATCAAAATACATGCATAATATAGTAAATTACACAAATTACATTCATAAATACATGCTAATGTAGTTATTTTCACATTAAATTACGATGAGGCACAAAATCATCATCATAACATCTATGTAGTAAATAGATAAACCGATACGAGTGCTCGTAGATCTCTCAAGTTGTGGTATGTAGTCATGAACATATGTCACACCATAATGTTGGCCTGATGTCAAACTCAATATTTGCATATGACCTTCAAGACTATAAGTTCCTCCATCAGCACTATTGTTGCCCTCATAATTGTCATCATCATTACCGCCGTCATCACCGCCATGATTATCATCATCATCTTCACCATCATCACTACTAGAACTGGATAAAACTCTCACATCTTTACCACCTCCATCATCATCTGCTTCTCTTATGCCTCAGAGGGGGAGAGGGGAGAGAGATCAAAAACAGGGTGAGGGAGGGAGGGAAAGGGGAAAAAGACAGAGAGAGACGGGAGATGGAAAGGGAGAGAAAGAGAGCGGGTGAGAGAGGAAGGGGGAGAAAGAAACAAGGGGAGGGGTAGGGAAAAGATAGACAGGAGAGAGGAAGCGGGTGAGAGAGGGAGGGGGAGAGAGAAAAAAGAGGGGGAGAGAGGGAGGAACATCACCTATGGCTGGAGAGGACCAGCCGGCGGCAATCGGGCAGCGGCGGAGTCCAGATCTGAGTTGTGACGATCGGAAAGTGGCGACGATATCCAGATTTGAGCGAGAGAGAGGTAAGTTTCTTTTTTTTCTTTAGACTCATTCGTCACGGGTGAATATATGTTTCGAGCCGACTCGGCCGAGATTCAGAGTTGAATCGGTCGTGACTCGACCGAGTCTCGACCGATTCGGCCGAGTCGACCAAGTCAACTCCAATTCTCGGCCGAGTCGGTCTCCTCTGAGTTGAGTCGACCGACTCGTGACTCGAACTCGTCTCGGAACGGGCCGAGACGGATACGACTCGGTCAAGTCATCTCCAACTCGGTCGAGTCTTTGAACCGTGCTCCTTCTCTCTCCCCCTCTGTCCTCTCTCTCCCTTAGTCTCTCATTCCTCTCTCCCCTCTGTTCTCTCTCCCTCAGTCTCTCTCTCCCCTCTGTTCCTTCTCCCCCTCAGTCTCTCTTTCTATTTAATTTAATTTAAATTAGTTTTTTAGTTTAACTCAATTTAGTTTAATTTAATATAATTTTATGATTTTATTTAAGTTAGGTAATTTAATAATTTTATTGAAGTTAAGTAATTACTTTAATTTAGTATAAATTAGTTTAGTGTAGTTTAATTTAGTTTAATTTAATATAATTTTATTTAGTTAATTTTAGTTTTAATTTAATATAACAGATAATTTTTTAAATTTCAGTATGGCTCCAAAACAACGCGATATTGGATGGGAACATGGTACTCATGTTTTGTGTTCTAAATGATATGTTTTGAACATGTGATACATGAATTTTGATGTCTACAATTTTTTTTTGTGATTTCTCATGATTTTTTCATAATTTTTTGAGCTTTCTATGTAGCGTTTTGCGTGTATCGTCCAAGTCTAATTCGAGTCGCCGAGACCGGTCCGTCTCGGTGTCGACCGAGTCAGCAGCCGAGACCACCACTTTGAGCCATGCATGTCAACGACACTTGGGAACTTGCTGAGTTGCCTAAAGGGAAGAAAGTTATTGGATGCAAATGGGGTTTTACGAAGAAGGATGGATCTCCAGGTGATACTGTTCGTTATAAGGCCAGGTTGATAACCAAGGACTATGCTCAGAGGGAGAGTATTGATTATAATGAGGTGTTCTCGCTTTTTGTAAAGCGCTCTTCTATTCGTACATTGTTGGCACTTGCAGCACAGTATGACTATGAGCTGGATCAGTTCGATGTGAAGACCGACTTTCTGCACGACGATCTTGAGGAGGAGATCTACATGCCTCAGCCGTTAAGATTTAAAGTTGCAGGGAAGGAGAAGTTGGTGTGTAAACTTGAGAAGTCGCTATAGAGACTGAAACAATCGCCTAGAGAGTGGTACTAGCGCTTCGACAAGTTTACGAGTAGTCGTGGTTACACCAGGAGCTTATATGACCCATGTATTTACTGTCGCAAGCTACCGAGTGGTGACTATATATATTCTCTTGTTCGTAGATGATATGTTAATAGTTTCTAAGAACATATCATCGATAGATAAGTTGAAAGTATAATTTTCTTCTGAGTTTGAAATGAAAGATCTGGGAGAAACTAAGAGGATACTGGGTAATGAAATTGAAAGAGACAGGGTTAAAAGGGAAGATGAATCCGACTCAGAAAGCTTACTTGTAGAAGGTGCCTCAAAATTTTCTTATTGGTTGTGAAGCCAATTCTGTGAGTAATCCTCTGGCCCCTCACTTCAAGCTTTCAACAAAAATGTCTCCGAAGACAGTAGATGATCTTATGTCTTTCGTTCCATACTAGTGCAGTGGGTAATCTTATGTATGCTATAGTGTGCACGAGGGCAGATTTGTCACAAGCTGTGAGCATGGTATATAGATCATGCATGATCTTGGTAAAGATCATTGGGAGGCCGTGAGATGGATTCTGAGGTATACCAAAAGTATTGTAGTTGTTGGGTTGGTGTTTGAGAAGGATGTTGATGGTAAGCAAGAGTGCACATGATATGTGGACTCAGACTATACTGGGGATCTTGACAAGCGCCGCTGTGAAGGAGGCGATTTGGCTTCAGGGCTTGATGGATGACTTGGGGAATTTACAAGACTTCTTGAAGGTCCATTATAGCATGATTGCTATCTACCTAGCGAAGAACCAAGTCTATCATGCGAGGACAAAGCATATTGATGTTACGTACCACTTTGTGCAGGATGTTCTTAAAGATGAAGATATTGAGGTGAAGAAGATTCACACCAAAGATAATCCCGCAAATATGTTTATGAAGGTTGTTCCCGGAGTCAAATTTAATCATTGCAAAAACTTACTCCAAATTCTTCTAGTTGCTTGAGCTCAATGGAGCTTATTTGGATGAACTACGTGTGGCTTGATCCCTTGGGCAGGGAGTACGTAGGCAGCCGTATTGATACAGCCTGATCGCTGAAGCTGAGATCGTATGTCGATTTTGTTAAGATCGTGTGTCAATTTCGCCTGGAGTTCATTGGAGTCGAGATTGTGTGTTGATTTCACTCGAAATTCACTGGAGTTTGGCTCAAATTTAAAAATCTTCACCGAGGTGGAGAATGTAGAGAGAGGTAAAAAGCACAAAGATGATAAGAGTGTTTAAACTCTGTAACAGGAGTTCGATCGACCGGACGGTCGACCGACATACACAAAAGTTGAAATTGATCGACTGCTCGGTCGACCGATGTTGCACAAGGAGAAGAAAACCCAGTGTCTGGTTGACCGGCCGGTTGCCCAACCCAACTCTGAGAACTAACAGAGAGTTGGGACTTGGATCCGGTCGACCGGAGTTTTAAGCAGCAAACCTGGCAGTCAACCGCACTTGGAGTGGTCGACCGGCCGGTCGACCGACAGTCGGGTCAGGGCAGCATCTGAACCCGACCATGAGCTAATTTGGGGGTGTTTTCTTCTCCCTATAAATAGAGGATTGAACCTATTTTAGGATTTCAACTTAGTGGAGTGAGTTCTTGAAAGAACAATTATAATCCTCTTGTAAATCTTGTGTAAATCATCCATATATCTCTTTTCTCTCTCCTGCCCCGGGGACGTAGACATCTTGCCGAACCTCGTAAATCTCTAACTCCCTCTACTTGTGTGTTGTTTGTGAATCTAGGATTGTGTTCATTGGCCGGTTCCAGGTTCAACAACATATACTTCACTTTATGATAATCCTTATGGTTAACAAATATGTGTTAGGTGCAGATTGTAATACAAGACATGCTAAATGAATCAACTATCACATTATCTGACTAAACGAACACAGGCAAAGTGTTTAATTAGGTAGTCAAAAAAAGGGTATTGATCATGTGATATAGTATAACTGAAAGCACAGCTTACCAGAACTTTAAAGATGTTCAGAGAGTATAAATGTCTGAAACCTTCTTAAGCAATGATGGAAAGGGTAAAAACATTTAATTTACATCATCGAGAGCTGTTGCCACAAGAGAGCTTCTTTTAAGTGATCTATTTCATTTGTTAGAGATCACTAATCCAAACATATTATTTCACATAACCTCAGTATTTCAATAGGCTGATCTGTCATCCGTGTATTTACTATTCTCTTGCTAAAGTTCAAGCAAACAGATGGAAGTAGTGAAATTTACAAAATCCACGACATATAAACGTCCAAAGAAATGTAATTTATCAAACTAAAATGCCAATAGAAAATGAAGTTAACAAGATTTTTTACCGCCATAGCTGCATTCTGATATTGCTTGAAAGCTGAAACAGAAGGAAACCTCCCCGATAAACAATGTGGCGTCAAGTTCAAGTTCTCCTTCTCCTCGCTCCGCCTCTGATCCACTGCCGGCGACTGAGGGCTCTGCACCACCAGACTCACCTCCTTCGCCAGATACTTCCCCGATCCCGGTGACGTATAGGCCATCGGCGACGGCGTCGGTGATGGCGAGCTCATCATCGGAGCCCTCGCCGAGTTCTTCACTACGACCATCCGGTGATCCGCTATCCTCGCCGTCTTCGGCGGCCGCCGGCGGGCCCCTCCTCTTCTTGGACGACCTCGCCATCGGCCGAAACCCTAAATTCATCGTCGGACATAAATCTAGGGCTTCTGAAGGCGAATTGGTGATTGGAATTCTTGATGGAGAGAAGGGGCTTTCGGGATCTGGAGGCTGCGGCGGAATCGATAACGGCCCAGAGCTCGGCGTCGTCGAGATCACGGTCGTCGATTGGGAACTGGATCGATGGGGACGGAGGTAGCGAGGACATAGTAGCGGGCGGGGATCGCTGGGGGGAGAGAGATCCCTTAGGGTTTTTCTTTCTATTTTTTATTTTTAAGGTGTGAATGAGAGTGAGAAATGGCGGAAGAGCGATTCGAATTTGAACCTCAGGATAGCGAATCTGTTACGAAAGGGTTGAACTCGTCTTGTAACGATTTCAAAGGAGACGAATTAAGTAATTGGGGAATGAATTAGGTCTCTTAACTCGATTCGTTATCCTAATTCGTCGAGACCGATTGAACCCGTCTCGAATTTTATTATTATTATATTTTTAAAAATTTTAAATTTATCACAATAGTTATTTTTTGAGCCTTAAGAAAATAAAATAGGAGTCTAAAATTAATTTTCTCTTCTCGCATATATATAATAACATGAGAATTTAAAAAAAAAAGGAGGGGTAGGGAAAAAAATTTTCCCAACCCAATTCTTCCCATGATTCGTCACGGGACGAATCTAGCCCGTCCAGTTTATGCGGGACAGGCCAATTCGGGTTGACCAGCCCCGTCAGGTCTGGGTTGACCCGCAACTCTCCCTGTGCGACTCAAACTGATCGCACAGGGCGAGGCGGGGCGGGCTGAAGCGGGTGGACCCGCCCCATTAGCCATCCCTAAAGGCTAGAGGGAAGCAGAGGTTAAAGGAGGAAGAAAAAAAATGCAATAAAAAAAATCACATACAATGCATATGGCTATGGGTTTGGGCTGGCCTTAGCTCGACGAGGAGGCCCAAGAAAATATAAGTTTTGAATATTTATTATTATTACTTTGAGGAATATGTAAATCAGCTCATATAACAGGTAACTTCATCTTATATCGCACTCTAAAATCATATCTCCCGAGTTATTTTTCACGATCTGATCATATATTATCATCTTCATGTTTTAAGATGTACACATATAAAAAATCAAGTGAATTGGAGTTCGTTTCATTTTATTCTACGGTTAAAAAACTGTTAATGTTTGAACTCAAAAAAAAAATGGAGTAGACAAACTTCAAATCAGTTGATTTTTTATATGTGTATATCTTAAAACACGAGGATGATATAATGTGCGGTCGGATCTTGAAAATTCAATCAGAAACTTGAGTTTTGAGTGGGACATAGGACGGAGTGGCCACTTGCGTCAGCTGATTCCTATTTTTCTCTGTTACTTTTTGCGCCTTGCTTTTATTATAATCAAACTGATGTTAGGTAAATAGTAGATTAAATAGATCTGTAGCTACCTCTTAATTGAAGATTATCAATCAAAATCAGAGTACCAAAATCAAAATATGAAAATCAAAGTAAATAAAACAAAAAGGTAAGAGAGTTTAGCCTGATGGCAAAGGCGTGCTAGGTACTGTGTCAAGAATTAAATTGCCACATCTCGTGCAAGGTTCCGTGACAATAACTCTAGAAATACAACGATCCTCAATCAGGCGACCTCCTTCTCATCAGCACGAACTTCAAGAAACTTTTTGCGAATCCTTCCTTCTAAAACTGTCTGGGAACCATCAAGTATCAAAACTTTTAAAAAGACGAAACAGCAGAGAGAGAGAGAGAGAGAGAGAGAGAGAGAGAGAGTTGCATCGATAATTTGATGTTCTACACTCTGCAGAAGGTGGTGGCAAGTCGTTTAGATAAACACTGACTTGAGAATCTATATGAACCAAAGTCCATTAGCCATAGAAATTACGTGGTCCACGAAATAGAGAAAACACCCTCTAACTCGCTTATCTGTAAATCGCTCATCTTCAGTATTTTGAGACTCTTATCATAAGAATACATTGGGTAACCTTTTTTATCAACCAAATACCAAATAGTAGAATGAACCAAACCAGCAACTCTCAAAAGTCGTGTGAGAAGAGATTTCAAAAGGGATTAACAAATACCATATATAACAATTACCTATGAATTCTCTCGTAACAAGAAAACTTCTGCTCGATTTGCAGGTGAAAAATACTCTTCAATGGCTGCAACATTCCCATCTCTCAGGAATTTGACTCCAAATCCTGAGATTCCCCAACATCACTCTTGAAAACATGACGGCATCATGTTATGATGTAACATTCCAGTCGATGGGGGTGTTTGGTTGCAAGGAAGTGAGCGGAAGTAAAAAAATGAGGAAATATAACCGCTCACTTCCCTATCTATCCAAACACCAGAAAAAGAAAATAAAAAAAATTCTTTTCATTTTCTCTTTTCTCTTTTACACAACAATTTCCTCACTTTCAAAACTCTACAATTAATTTTGTGATCATGTAAAATCTCATTTTAATAAGTTATAACACAAAATAAATAATTTTTTTTATAAAATCTCATTTTAATAAGTTTTAACACAAAACAGTTAATTTTTTGATCATGTAAACCTCACTTGCATTCCAATTACAGTCCATTTTTTATTTTTCTTAATTAATTTTTATTTTAATAATATTTTACAGTCAACTTTGTGGTCAACTTTTTCACTTCCACTTTCACATTATCATCCAAATACTGAAAAAGACAAAACATTTTCCAAATCACACTTCCTAACAACATTCAAACACCAAAAAACTTACTAACTAATTCTCAAATTTCAAAGGAAACTATTACCACTTCTTCACTTTCTTACTTTCACCCTTAACCAAACAGGCCCAATATAAAATTGACTCCATGGCCTGATGCAATCTTTTTTCCCCTCTAAAAATATGAAAATTGGTGCAAATAAAATCCCAAACAAACTATATACATGCCAAAAAAACAACCAGATATATTGACCCGGAATAAGCTAGCGTAGAATCCAATGCTCCTTAGTTTCTAGTTTACAGAATTTCCTCCATCCCAAATTTTTGTACTTTTCAGTGATAAAAGAGTTACAGAGTGAAGTTTTGCAGTGCGCAGAAGGGTTGCCTTTCTCCAGACAGCAGAGATGGCGACTTAGCCGCCTGCTTACCTACAAAGAAGAAATGAGAAAATCTTGGAAATCAGATTGACACAGATCAAAGATACAGTCAAAGCCTCCCAACAACGAGTGATATGTGCATTCTCCATCCCTGCATCAGCTACCAAATCAAATAAGAGAAAGGATTAGATTCCAAAGAAATGACATTCAAGACGACATCCATGTCACAGAAGAAAAAAAAAAGTTTATCAAATAACAACAAAAATTGCTAGATAACAGCTCATCTACCCCAGCAATTTACTAGCTCAGAACGACATTTATATGGCTGTCTAGATAGACTTGATCCAATCCAATCTCGGAGGTAACCAAATTTTAGTTATTAAACTGATACACTATTCTATTCTCCCGTTCCGATATTTCTGCTACACAATTGCTTTTCTTTTCTTTTCCACATAGGCAAGTAATGGAAAACCTTCAACAAGTGCTTCCACAAAAGTTTCCACTTTCAGCAGATGAAGTTCACCATTTAAGAATCAATATTTTTTGGTACAACAGCTAGAACAACAAATTAAAACACGTCAGGGTAGCAATGGGATCATTTTAACATAGCAAGATTGTCACATCCAGATAGATAGCAATAGCATGTATAGTCTTCTAATCTGAAACAAGTATATCGAGATAAAGTTACTTCATTATAGCTGTTAAAACAGATGCTTTAGATTTACTCAGCAGAAGAGTTCAAATGTTTGGAGGAAAAAGGAAAGAAACCAGTAAGATTTCTTTCCAATGTACAACACAATAGAACTAGGAAGAATGGTTTGTTGGTATCTGGTTCCTTTCTAATCACAGTAAAGATTGCTGTTAATGCAATATAAATCCTTTTACTATCAAGAAGATTCAAAGCAGTTCCAAGACACAGAGTACCAACTTTTGTTCCTTTTAACTCAAACTTCTATCATTTCTACTTGCAGGAAGGGAAGTTTCTTAGAGGATTACAGGAAGAGCAGATGACTCTAATCAGATTTGGTGAAATGGGTACTACAGGTTTTAGTTGGAATGCAAAATGAGAACCATAATATGGGATAACCTCCTTCGACATTGCTTTCTTCCCTCTCCAAAACTATAATGAACTTTTTGCAGTTATGCAGAAAAATGTATTCATGATGCTTTAAGACGTTTACCTGTCACCCTCGCTTTCTTTTTAGGGTTTTCAATTGCTTCAATATGTACTGGATAACCTCCTTCAACTTTGCTTTTCTGCCCTCCTTAAAATTCCACAGCTCTGGAATAACATATCTGCCGCTGGGATTGTACTTATTGATCTCAATCAAGGCTGTCGTGACTGCATTGTACACCTCATCCCCCAATTCTTTCTTCAAGGCTACCAGTTTTTCATCATCCCCCTTCAATACTTCCTGCACAAAAACATCCATTTCCACTTCATTCAGAGGTATGAAAATTATGAGGCAAAAAAACAGAAGACTCAGTTCCATTTTCATCTGTCCTCTTTCAAAAATTAAATTTGGAATATGTGTGCTGGGAGAAGGGGGATTGTGTGCGACGGAACAGTACACGTAAACATAATCACCAGAGACTTGGCATCATTAGAACTGAAAGTCTATTGGATTTGGATCCATGAATTTCTCCATTCTCCATGACCAAATTAGATAAATTAGCGGTAAACATAAAGCAAATGGGAAAACCAAAAATTAATTTTAAACAAAAAAGATTCAGGAAGCATGAGAAGCTATTAGAGCATCAGTAACAGCAAGCATATTATTATTGTGTAGCAATTATTAATTAATCAGAATTTGTATTTTTGAGTATCCTTTTTTTTTTAAAGCAACTTCAAAAACATAATGCCTCCTGTAGCCTAGCTGGGCTTCTAGGGCGGTGAGGCGGTTAGTGAAATGTCCCAGGTTAAGTCCTGCTATTAGCACAAGGGGAAAAGAAACTTAAAAAAGTGATCCGGTGGTTGCTTTAAAAGGAAACAAGAGGAAAAGGAAATAAACATGATGTGTGGACTCAAGATTACATTAGATAACTAAATATTATAGATTTTGCTTTTAAGGTGGTTTCTACTTGAATGTGTCAGTTATCAGAGACTTCTAACAAATGAACATGAAGCATCAAGAAGAAGATCCAGCTGTGTGACCAAGAATCTGTGGGGCATGCAGCACCTACAGTGAAACAAGCAAAAATACTAAATGCAAAAGTGAGATGGCCCTCATTCTCTTACGCAAGACGGAAGAGGAGAAATTAGGGTTGTGGTGGAATTGGGGAAAACTAACATAGGGTTTATAGAAATTGGGGGAAAATAAAATTTAGGTCTCATACTAGGTAATTACTCACCCAGTACATGCATCGCACAAAAAGAACTAGAATTAGAGCTTCGCACCAAGGAGAATTACTTTCCCCCTTTATGCTTCACAATAAAGGTTAAAAAGAAACAATTTGGAGTTTCAAAAGTTTTCAATAGCTCTATTCATTGATTTCAAAGTACAAACATACAAGGCTATTTATAAACTTATAAAAGAAAGACTCATATTCCTACTAAAAGACTACTACTAATCACAAAAGAATTAAAAAATCAAAAAAATCATCTAATCATAAAAGAACTCCTAAAAGAAATAAAAAAAGGAAACTAATAAAAAATACTAATCCTACTCCTAATCAAATACAAACTTCAGATTGTCCTTATCTTTACTCAAATAAGTCTTCCAATAGCTGCTTGGATCTTCTATGTCCTCATCAATTAGGATATATGGTGAAATTGGGGAAAACCAATATAGGATTTATAAAATTCGGAGAAAAGATAAAATTTAGGCCTCACACCAAGGTGATTACTCTATCCCACTTCATGCATCACAACATGAAGATTTAGAATTAGAGCTTCACACCCAGGAGAATGACTTCCCCCACTTTATGCTTCACACACAAGGATAAAAAGAAAATAATTTGGAGTTTCAAAAGTTTTCAATAGATCTATTCATTGATTTCAAAGTATAAACATAGAAGGTTATTTATAGACTTATAAAGGAAAGACTCCTACTCCAGACTACTTCTAATCATAAAAGAACTAAAAGAAATCTCTTAATCATAAAAGAACTCCTAAAAAAATAAAAGGAAAAAACTAATTAAAAAAAATACTATTCTTACTCCTAATCAAATACAATCTTCAGATTTTTCCCTTCCTTGCTCGAATAAGTCTTCCAAAAGCTTCTTGGATCTTCTATGTCCTCATCATCTTCGGCACACACGGTCTTGTATTATAAATTTGAGTCTAGCACAAAAAAAGGTGGGGGAAAGGCAAAGTCGTATATTCTTTCCATCTACCATACAATTATTTCCTTAAATCAAGACAATCTCCAACCTAACAGAAATCAAATATAATGAATGAAGCCAAGTGGCAAAAGACTAATGGTAAATAATAAATCAGAACAGATAAAGAACTCAGTTGTATACCTATATGAATTTTCTAGTGACAGTATTCAAGGTCTCGGTATACTTCCCAGAACATGCATCTTAGAGTGGATATGTTTGTGGACCATCTATTGAACAACACAAATTTTTAAGTAATTCATTTGGCTTTGATGGAACTCAAGTCTAATCAAGTATTAAAGAACATAATGTCCTACTTTTTTGCATGATCATGGCTTTCAACATAATATATCTTCCTTTCCTTACATAGTAACTTCCTAATTTACTTGTTTAGAATGTATACAAAACCCACACGAGGGAGGGTTCGATAATACCAGGACAACTTCCAAATTGATGATGTAAAGTGTCACAAGCCAAAAAGTTCAGATTCTTGTTCCAATTTTAATACATTGAAATGCACATATATATAGAAGGGGGTAACAACTTTCTGATCGGATTTTTCTCACCTCAGATTTGTCACCATCAGTAATCACTCTAAATGGATGCCAATTGGGATTCTTCAAATGCTCTTGCCACTCTGAACAGAACAGAGCAGCCTTGACATCTGCATCACCCTTCGCAAATTTCCGCTTACAAGCAATTTGAAATGCTTTCTCATCAAGCTCGCCCATCCTCTTTATCCCAATCGAGGTACGACCATTCAACATGTCGGACAAACCCTACATATGAAATTATGTCAGTAGATACTAAATATTTGGAAAATCAAGTATGAATCCAACCAAAAAATAAAACAGCCCATACCGTTATGAGTTCTTTGCGAGCATCTTGCAGCTCATCGTTGCTCATTCGCTCTTTGACAACCAGAGTCTGATTAAGCGCTTCCAGGCCCTCCATCTCTTCAATTTTGTCCTGCAGCTCCTCACTCATTTCTTCCATTTTTTTCTTGACCCCTGAGTCATCTTCTCCTCCCATATACTTCATCACATTTAGCTTTCCTTTCAACTGTTGTATTTCCAGTTCTAGTTTTTGTTTTGCATCGAGTTGCTTTTCCAAGTGCAAAATTTTGTTGAGTGCGGCCTCTTTTTCTCTCTATAGATTATTTTATTCAGAGTCAGACAATAGTTTTAATAATTTTGGAATCGGTACACTATTTATAAAGTTCTACATAGAACAACAAGTTGAAAGAACCAACCTTCTGTTCTTCAACAAGCTTCACGACATTTTCATCAGCCTTTTTCTGCTCCAGGGATGCCATTTTGAGTGAGCTGTTTCTCATTGCATTCTGCAAGGAAAACAATAGGTCTGGATAAAGAATATCTGCAGCTGAGTGGTCTGTTTCACTTATGGTCCTAGTAGCCACTATATACCTGACAGGGTGGTTTACTTCACATTGTGGATGAAAAGAAGTAAACTTAAAACACATGCGCAAGTGGTTTCAAACATATTATATGATAGATATAATAAATGGGCATCTCCCAGCTTACAGTGGTACTAACAAACCAGGCTGCCGGCTAGCCTTTTCACTTGGACATAAATAAAGGAAACAGAATGGAACAGTTTGCTTGACCATTTGATTGAACAACAAATCAGCTTACATTATCTACAAATTTCCAAATAAAACTTGAGCAACAGTAAAAAATAATAAATTATAAAATCAACAGATTATCAATTCAGTATAACTTTGAGGTCACAACAATGCAACATATAATTCAGGATTTTCCTTTTATTCTAAAACACTAACAAAAACATTCATAAAATTTGAACTATCGCTGCACGAACAAGCAGACTTGAGGCATGCCAAACCTCCTACTCCAGCATGTGAAAAAAATTGTACATGGAAATGGTGATAAGTTGCATCCAAGTTTTCCTAAGTTTAAGATTAAAAATGAATTATATCTCAGATGTGCAATGTGCCCAAATGTGATAATTAAACGAATAGTGCATTGCAAAATATCACATCTAGGTTCATCATGTAATGGATGTTGCACATAACAGGTCATTATTACCTTCAGCCCATTACTGGTAAAACAAGCAATTCCGCAACAGACCAAAACCTCAGACATATAGGACATTCTTAGAATCCGTCTAAAGAAGAAAGAAAAGGGTTAAGGTGATAAAAACAATTAATTCTCACTAGGTACAATGCAGAACTAATTTTAAAATAAAAACATAGAGAGATAAATTTGATTAAAGAGATAAAGATTATTCGGGCCTCGGCACCCAGGTGCTCACCTGCTCTTGCAAATCAACATGCAAAGAGATTTAAAATTGCGAAGCAAATCAGCATACTTCACAAAAGGGTTTAATTTCAATTCATCACAGGGGATGTCTGGTTAGGGGTGGAAGTGAGGAGAAGTAGTACTAATTTCCTTTGGAACATGATAATTGGTTAGGAAGTTTACTGGTGTTTTGATGTTGTTGGGAAGTGTGGTTTGGAAAATGTTACGTCTTTTCCGGTATTTGGATGATAATGTGAAAGTGAAAGTGGCAAATTGATCACAAAGTTGACCGCAAAATAATATTAAAATAAAATTTAATTAAAAAATAAAAATTGGACTGTAATTAGAATGCAACTGAGATTTACATGATCACATAATTAGTTGTTTTAAGCTACAACTTATTACAAATGAGATTTACATGACAACACAAATTATCTGTAGCACCCTGAAAGTAAGAAAATGATTGTGTAAAAGGGAAAAGAGAAAAAGAAAAGGGTTTTCTCATTTTCTTTTCCGGTGTTTGGATAGATAGAGAAGTGAGAAATTATGCCCACCTCCTTGAAACTAAACAGCCCCATAGTCCTATCAAAACACTATAAGACTTGGCCTTATTAGACCCTATAAGAAAGAGTTCATCATCACAACCGATGTGGGACTTAAAAAAATACAGTAAATAAATAAAAAATAAATTAAAATATACTACTAAATAGTAACTGGAGTGATCCCCATCATTCTCAAAAGCATTCATCTTCGGTGAATGTAGTGATAATAGATAGCAGATACGATCAGGTAGAACTGAACCACATCTCGCATCAATCAGGCCATGGTGGTATAGGTCACCTAGATGGGGGTGAATAGGCAACTATCTAATCTAATGCAAAACAATGCAGAATTAAAAACTAGTTATGCAAACTAAAACTACACACAACGTATAACCAAAGAGTGCAGCTGAATTCCCAGTGAAGGGCTATAGACTATCTTCTCAAGATTCCTCTAGACTAAGAGTTAAGGTGCCACTATGGCTCTCTTGGTTGAATACTAGTGTGAGCAAATAATCCAAGCATATATTCAATTGAGCACAAGATATATCAAGCATATAGAGATGAACAATAAAAACATGCAAGATAAAAATATAAGTGAAAGAGAGATGAGCAATCACAAACACGGAAGATTTGTTTCGAGGTTCGAGCACATTTGCTCTACATCACCGCCTTCACCACTATGTAGGATTTCCGCTAAAAAAGATCACTCGGTGTCACAACACCTACAACGAGCTCCCTCAAGAACTCTTGGACCCGCAGGCATGATTCACAGTCGCGGTCTCGGCCGCCGACTCGGCGGGCACTGAGACGGATCGGTCTCGGCGACTCGAATCGGTATTGGGCGGTACGCGCAAAACACTACATAAAAGCTAAAAAATTCTGAAAAAATCACGACAAATCTTAAAAAAATGTAAACATTCACATTCATGTATCACATGTCCAAAATATATCACCTAGCACACTAAACATAAAGCGAAAGTATAAATACACGCGTCGTCGGTAGAAGCATATCAAAATACATGCACAATATAGTAAATTACACAAACTATATTCATAAATATATGTTAATGTAGTTATTTCTACATTGAATTGCGATGAGGTACAAAATTTTCATCATAATGCTGAGTCGACCGATTCAACTCCGATTCTCGGCTTAGTCGGTCTCCTCTGAGTTGAGTCGACTGACTCGTGATTCGAACTCATCTCGGAACGGGTCGAGACGGATACGACTCAGCCGACTCGTCTCCGACTCAGCCGAGTCTTTAAACCGTACCCGCAAGTCCCTCACTTGTTCCCACAAGAGCAAAGCACGTGAACCCGCAAGCTCGCCGAGACCGCAACCTCTACACCTCCTCAAAGTACAAGGGGTGGAACACTTGGTGCACGGTTCAAAGACTCGGCCGAGTCGGAGACGAGTCGGCTGAGTCGTATCCGTCTCGACCCGCTCCGAGATAAGTCCGAGTCATGAGTCGGTCGACTCAACTCAGAGGAGACCGACTAAGCAGAGAATCGGAGTTGAATCGGTCGACTCAGCATTATGATGAAATTTTGTGCCTCATCGCAATTCAATGTGGAAATAACTACATTAGCATATATTTATGAATATAATTTGTGTAATTTACTATATTGTGCATGTATTTTGATATGCTTCTACCGACGACACGTGTATTTATACTTTCGCTTTATGTTTAGGGTGCTAGGTGATATATTTTGGAAATGTGATACATGAATATGAATGTTTACATTTTTTTTAAGATTTGTCGTGATTTTTCAGAATTTTTTAGCTTTTATGTAGCGTTCTGCGCATATCGCCCAATACCGATCCGAGTCGCCGACACCGATCCGTCTCAGTGCCCGCCGAGTCGACGGCCGAGACCGCGACTGTGAACCATGACTTGGTGATCTTTTCTTGATCACCAAAAACCAACTCTCATAAACAAGAATTCTAGAGGATGAATATAGCAATCGAAAGTTCAAACTTGTGTGAGAAAAACTAGATAGAATTGTGGTGGAAAAACTCAAGAGAATGTTTTAGAAAACTCAAGATAAACTCTCTTGAAAAACTCTTTTTGGATATAGAAGTGAAGCTCTAAAACTTGTTGGAGATGGAAAAATTGACTCTAAAACTTCTCCAAAATCTTACCCAAAACTGGCTAAAAACCCCTACTTATAAGGGTTACAAAAACTAGCCGTTGAGGCTCAACACCCAAGCCAGACAACATGTTGGTCGACTGGGCAGTCGACCGGCCAACGATAAAAAATCTAACCGTTGAGGGTTACCGGTTGACCGGTCGGTCGACCGACCGCCCCTTGGCCAGGCTAGGTCGGTCGACAGTGCCAAACAGAGATCAAGTCTCTTTCAATTGGTTGTGGGCTGTGCATGTTCTTATGCATATTGGTCGACCGCCCAAAGCCCAAAAATAACTTTTTCAGGTTTTAAATCTTGAACTTTAAAATACTTATAAAATCCCATAAAACTCTATAAATTTCACAAAAATAAGTTCATATAAATACTTTGAAGCACAAATATGTGTGACCAAAAATCAACACATATTACAAATAATTTGAACTATTTTTTAGACATAAAAATTAAAACTTAAAATCAAAACCGTATTTTCCAAAAACAAACTTTGGAAAAACCTATTTTTTCAAAACTTGTTCAAATACAAAAACAAGATATTTAAACACTTTTGAAGTATAGTGTGTATGGATATGATCCAATACACAAAATAGATGAAATATACTTGTTTTTGACAATAAGCTCAAAATAAGTTTTGGCTTTAACAAAACTTAAAACCATGAGCTAGAAACATATGAAGCAATAATGTCTATGGATGAAATTCAATACACATATAAATCATGTAAACTTATTTTGATAGAATCTATTGATGAAAACGAAATATTTGTTCTTTGAAGACAAAACTAAAACTGTATTTTCAAAAATTAAAACTATTTAACTTGAAATGTTGTGTGTATGAGCTTGAGCAATCCACAACTAATTTATCCCTTACATTTTATCCTAAAAACAAAATCTTAAAACTTACAAACACGACTCAAGTCTTGAAAATCTTCTTCTTGACTTGGTTCAACTTGATCTATGAGCTAACTCTCCTTTGAGTACTTGATACGGTCTTGAAGCTCGAGCTTTTGAATCAACATGTGTTAGCTTCAAAACTTGACTTCGAATCTTTCGTTGAAGCTAGACACCAACTAAGATCTTAATAAATATCTGAAACTTATTAAACACAAGATCGTTAGTACTATAAATACATGAGTTAATCATCACTAAAATTAGAGTGATGGGCCTTCAGGCCAACAATCTCTCCCTTTTTGATGATGACAAAACTCACGGCGTTATATATGCATGGATTAAAGATAAGCTTCATAGAAGCTCCTCCTTAACTTATGCATAGCAAAAACAAATAGATATTCAATGAAAGCGCATAAACAAATAAGCATATATGCAAAAACAAAGATAAACATGCATATATAAACTCTCAATTCTTCTCTCCCTTTTTTGTCAATTCATCAACAAAAGGGTAAAGAAAGACAAAAAAATTGTATATGTGATATACATTCATGAAGAGGAGAGACGTTAAGTAAACTCCGCCGGCATACATGCATTACATGAAGGGATGACTAAACCCCAACCCACATAAGCATAATATACAATGTATAGACGAAGATGTTAAGCTCCCCCTACACACGTGTATCACATAAAGAAGAGAGGTCAAGCTCCACTATATGTAAAATACACTCAACATGAACCTATATATGGTGGAGATGTTAAGCTCCCCTTGCATATAGGCAATATATATCAAACAAATTTTGAAAAAAAAAAAATTTGATACCACTTAAAACAAATTTTTAAATTACTTGTAGTCAACAAAATAAATTTTGATACCAATTGAAAACAAATAGTAGTTGACAAAACAAATGTTGATACCACTTGTAGATAAACATAATTATTATCTTATAGATCAACATGAAATCATTTTAAGTTAAAAAAATTTCTTCCTTTTTTTTTAAATAATAACAAAACACATGTATAAGCTTGCAAAAATACCAATTAACATTAAAAATAAAATCAAACTTAGAATAAACAGTTTGTGTTATAAAAATATGTGTGGCATTGTAAAATAAGCACAATCAAAATCATATGTATGTATTAAAATGAAAATACCACTTGAAATTTGAAGCATACATATATAAGAAAGACTAGTATGAGTATACAAAAATGAAATAACATGAAGATCATGTGTCCACCCTTTCATGCACAAATTTAAAAAAATAGTCATTAAAGAGAATTAAGGAATGGTCTCCCAACCAACCGCTCTTATAAGGTAGAAGATTTCAAAAATAAGATTTTGAATATAGTTATAAATTGAAAACACTACCAAGTGAAGAATAAATAACTAATTAAAAATAGTTTTTAAAAAACTAGTTAAAGATCCTTCAAACATGAAACCAAACATATATATCTAATGAAGCATGCATATCACACACAAAAATTAACACTCAAGATCTATAAAACACATACTTATGAAAACAAAGTCATAAGTAAACAAATATATATTGCTCAAAAATCATATAATAAACACAGTGATGGAGATAAATCAATAAGGCTCAAAACAAAACTTAAATGAAATTCTTTTTTCCTAAACATGATATATTATATAGTCATGCAAGAATTATCAAAACTAGGACATACAGTGTACAATCAAACAAACAAATTAAGTACATAAAAGAAATAAAGCATGTAAATCATGTATCTCAAAATTGTACATGTATAATACAAGTTTTAACAAAATATGCATATGAGCATATAATATAAACCAAAAAAATGCATGTAAATCCATTTGAAAACATAAATAAAATTTTTCAAAAAAATACATACATAGCATAACAACCTATCAAACTCTTCCTTAAGCATAAAATTAACACATGATAGAGTCTAGATTACTACACTAGCATATAAGTGTTAAAAATATTTAAAAGATGGAGTATGAAATGATTACCAAAACCGATGTAGCCAATTTATTTCTCCAAAATACGATGGTCCTCCCACCAAATTTCTTGATAGTAATGCATCAATTTGGTTTTATCTTCAAGTGCATCCACCACCAAGGCACCAATTCTCTCACATTTTGTGAGAGCCTACACCTACATCAGACACAAGAGGTGAAAATTTTGGTACCCGTATCTTTTTAGGTTCACGAAGGTTCGCAAGATGGCATTTTACGGTCACAATGTGTGCATGCGTACACTCTAACATACATATGAGAATGGGTGTGATCATGGTGTGCATGTGTATGCCATGGAGTATGTGCATGAATATGTGAAATTTATTTCTTGCAAAACATATATTATAATCTACTATGGTTAAATGCACATTGACTCAAAGTGAAGCCCAAGCAATTAATGTTCTTCAAAATACATATATCATTTTCAATTTTAGAAGAAGAGACATGAGCATGAGAAACAAAATCCTTTTTCTTTTTAAAAATAGAAATATTTTTTTCTTTCAAAACATTTTTATTTTTCAACAGCTCATTTTCATTTAAAATAATTTTAATTTCTTTTGAATAGAATCAATTTAATTCATCAAATAATTGTTTCCTTCAAAAGCAACATTCAATTTTAAAGACGAGGAAACATTCTCCTTTTCTAAAAAGTCATTTTTCTTTAACAAAGTTTTATTCTTTCAAAACGAAATCTTTTTTTAAAACAAAATCATTTTTATTTTTCAATTTTTATTTTCTATTTTTAGCAAATCATATTTTTCAAGAAGTTTTTGGCAAAATAATGCAAGATCATCATATGGCATCTCAACTTCATCTAGCTCAGAATCAAAATTCACCTCAAGGTGGTTGTCCCCTTAGACCATGTAGCACTTGTTGGAAGCAGCACTTCGATCATCCGAGTCACTCCCCATGCAATATTATTTTTGTTCACCAAGAGAGATAAGAGTGTTCCATACCACATAAGCCAAGCAAAGTTAGAAACCCTAGATAAATATTCATCATTTAGGATTGACTTTAAAACATGGATAGCTTCTACATTAACCATAAGATGCTTGCCATTAGCAAAATAAGAATCTTAATGGTGGCAAAATAGATATGAATACCTAGGGCCTTGAGATACATAGACATCTAACTTTCCAAGTTTGGAGGTTAAGAATGTCAAACATATGAGGTGTCATGAAATCTATGTGTGTGTATAAACAAATATTGTGATTAGCAAAAAACAAGGATCTTTAACTCTATGTTGTTAGACCTAAATCAAGAGCACCAAGCTCTGATACCAATTGTAGGTCACCTAGAGGGGTGAATAGGTGACTAGCTAATCTAATGCAAAACAGTGTGAAATTAAAAACTAGTTATGCAAACTAAAACTACACACAACGTATAACCAAAGAGTGTAGCTGAATTTCTGGTGAAGGGCCCTGGACTATCTCCTCAAGATTCCTCTTGACTAAGAGTTGAGGTGTCACTATGGCTCTCTTGATTGAATACTAGTGTGAGCAAACAATCCCAAACATATATTCAATTGAGTACAAAATATATCAAGCATATAGAGATGAACAATAAAACATGCAAAATATAAACACAAGTGAGAGAGAGATAAGCAATCGCAAACAAGGGAGATTTGTTTGGAGGTCGAGCACACTTGCTCTACATCCTGGCCTTCACCACTAAAAATGATCCCGCAAGCTCACTCGGTGCCGCAACACCTACAACGAGCTCCCTCAAGAACTCTTGGACCCGCAAATTCCTCACTTGTTCTCGCAAGAACAACACGTGAACCCGCAAGCTCGCCAAGGCCGCAACCTCTACAACTCTCAAAGTACAAAGGGTGGAACACTTGTTGATCTTCTTCTCTTGATCACCAAAAACAAACTCGCACAAACAAGGATCCTACAGGATAAATATAACAATGGAAAGCTTAAACTTGTGTGAGAAAAACTAGATAGAATTGTGGTGAAAAAACTCAAGAGAATGCTTTAGAAAACTTAAGATAAACTCTCTTGAAAAACTCTTTTTGGATATGGAAGTGAAGCTCTAAAACTTGTTGGAAAACCTCTGAGAAAGATGAAAAAATTGGATTTAAAACTTCTCCAAAATCTTACCCAAAACTGGCCAAAAGACCCCTAATTATAAGGGTTACAAAAACTAGCCGTTGGGGCTCAATACCCAGGCCAGATGGCATGTCGATCGACCAGTCGACCGGCCAACAATCAAATATCTGACTGTTGAAGGTTACCGGTTGACTGACTGGTCGACCGCACCCTGGCCAAGCTAGGTCGGTCAACCACTCGGTCGACCGGGCCAAACAGAGACCAAGTCTCTTTCAGTCGGTCGATCGGGACGGTCAACCGATTGTGGGTTGTGCGCGTTCTTGTGCACGTCGATCGACCGAGCCCTAGTTCGGTCGACCACCCGAAGCCCAAAAACAGCTTTTTCAGGTTCAAATCTTGGACTTTAAAATACCTATAAAATCCCATAAAACTCTATAAATTTCACAAAAATAAGTTCATAGAAATATACTATGAGGTACAAATATGTGTGATCAAAAATCAACACATAACAAACAATTTAAACTATTTTTGAGGCAAAGAAATTAAAGCTTAAAATCAAAACCGTAATTTCCAAAAACAAACTTTCAAACGGAAAACCTATTTTTTCAAAACTTGTTCAAATATTAAAACAAGATATTTAAACACTTTTGAAGCATAATGTCTGTGGATATGATCCAATGCACATAATAGATGAAATATACTTGTTTTTGACAATAAGCTCAAAATAAGTTTTGACTTTAACAAAACTTAGAACCATGAGCTAGAAACATCAAAATAAATTTTTCTAAACAATATGAAGCAATACTGTATATGGATGAAATCTAATACACATATAAACCATGTAAACTTGTTTTGGTGAAATCTATTTATGAAAACGAAATATGTATTCTTTGAAGACAACCAAAACTACATTTTCCGAAACTAAAACTATTTAACTTGAAATATTTTGTGTGTATATATGAGCTTGAGCAATCCACAACTAATCTATCCCTTACATTTTGACCTAAAAACAAAATCTTAAAACTTCAAACACAACTCAAGTCTTGAAAATCTTCTTCTTCATCTTGACTTGGTCCAAACTTAAGCCATGAGCTAGACTCTCTATTGAGTACTTGATGCGATCTTGAAGCGCGAGCTCTTGAATCAACATGTGTTATCAAAACTTGACTTCGAATCTCTTGTTGAAGCTAAACACCAACTAAAATCTTAATAAATATTTGAAACTTATTAAACACAAGATCATTAGCATTATAACTACATGAGTTAATCATCATCAAAACTAGAGTGATTGGCCTTTGGGCCAACAGGTAAAGGTCGTGCAACGGCATAAGTGTATCATATCTAAACTACAGGTGGAACTGGCTTTCCTGACAAACTGACTGCAGTCAATAGTAACTCAAGAAAGATACATGTAGCATGCTGAGGCAAATCATCTCCACTAGAAACTGGACTGATTGTACTCTATACTATAAGAAGCTTAATCTCATGTGAACCACTCTGCCGTAGGAACATCTGCAAAGGGTCATATGTGTTAGGAATATCAAGAACAATGAAAACCCTTATAGCTGGTAGACATGGCAATGGATCTATATTAGGCTCTACTGGAAAATTTGCAAAATTCTCCACAAGAGGCTCTTCTACTTCTGTGGGCCGAGATGAGTTTCTTCTCGTAATGGTTTTTAACTCAGCAACAACTTCTGTCTAGCTCATCAAGAGTATTAGGTTCGACAATGACTGAAGGCTCTGAAACTACCTCAACCTTTGTAGTGAAAGGCTCGGTGATTAGTTGAATCACAGGCCCGGGCTCTTGCTCAACATTGGGCTCACTGCAATCAGGCTCAGATAAATAGACAGGTGGAGCATACCGATACAAAGAAGGCGGCGCAAGATAAACCAATATCAACATAATCTATGATTATCTCTCCAATAATAAGCTTCTCCGTCCAACTTAAGTCTAATATAGCGGCATTTGTCCTCAGTTGTCAGGGAGATATAACAAAAGAAATCGCCAAGATCGTTTTCCAAGCTTTATATACATAACGATTATCAAAACCCCCAAAAAGCGGGCCATCCTCAAACAGAGCCCGTTCAACATACTTGTCATCATAGTTAGTATTTATATATCTACCACAGAAGTAAAAAACCCATGAAGAAACTCAATGCATAAAACGCAGAAATTACCTCAAAATCTCTGCTCTTCTGTTGCAAGAACAGTACTGGCACAAATAGTGGCTTGCGGAGGCCGAACTTGGTACCCAAAGCTGCAAAATTCTCCCAGTACCTCCGAGACTCGGCTGTGGATCTAACGCTTCAGAAGAAACTCGAATACCGAACGGGCCTGAAACGGGCCCCGAAAGGTCATTATATTGCTGTTGTGAACAGTGGCGGCCCAGATGAGCTAATGATGTTAGCACGGCTCAACTGACATCAGCGACAACTTGCTTAATGTTAGCTGACGTCAGCAACGACTCGGTCGGCTTGGCGGCTCAGCTCGAGATCGGCTCGCAATGACGTTAGCATATAAGCTGTTGATATCAGCAACGGCTCGTGGCTCAGCTAGCTATGTTGGCTTCGTGGGTCAAATCTGGGTTGGGTCTGAATTGGATTGAGCCTGTTTTGAGATCCGATTTCAACTAAACTCGTTTGATAACGGGTTTAAACCCGCTTTTGAAACCCGAACCCACTTCTTTTTTCTCCTTTTCTTTGATCTAGGGCTTCTTGGCTTGGTGCGGCGTGACGAAGTGGTGACGGCAATGGCAAGGCAGTGAAGGAAGCTCTGACGACGAGCAGTGGAGTCGATAGCTAGGTCAGACAGCGGCAAGGCTGCGATCATGGAGATCTCAGAGCTCTGGTGACGGTGATCGAAGGTGGGGAGTCATCGGCAAGAATCTGAAGGAGGGTGCTGCGGTGGTGAGAGCTCGGTGGCGAGTAGATCTCGAGACGATGGTGGTTGTCAGTTGAAGGCGCGAATGGGAAAGTCGAGGGCGAGGTCACTGCGGTGTCGTTGGGGGAGGATCTGGAGAGCCAAGAGTAGGTGATGATGAGGGAGGAGGTCGAAGACAAGGGCAGAGGTCAGTGTCGAGGGTGATGGCGGCCGTTGGCGAAGTCGGCAGCACTGGTGGAGGTTGAAGGCATCGACAGTGCTGGGTTCTACTGATGTTCGATGGAAAAGATGAACAAGGCAATTTTTTATTTTGATTTTTTTACTTTTTTCCTTCTTTCTTTTCTTTTTTTTTCTTTTCTTTTTCTTTTGATTTTTTCTTACAAATAAAGAAGAGAAGAGAGAGGGAGCTGTAGATCTAGGGGTTTTTTTTTTTGAACTTATTGTGGCTAGATTTTTTTTTGTGGAAGAAGATTTTTTGTGGAGAAAGAAAAAAATATCAGGATTATAACTCTGATATCAATATGATGCAAAACTAATTTAAAATGAAAATAAAGGTAGATAAATTTGATTAAAAGGATAAAAATTAATTCAGGTTGGGCCAGGTGATCTCCCACCCACTCTCGCATATCAGCATGCAAAAAGATCTAAAATTGCTAAGCAAATCAGCATGCTTCACAAAACGGGATTTAATTTCAATTTATCATAGTGTCATTAAAATGTTACAAGACTTGGCCTTATATAGACCCCTACAAGAAAGAGTTTCCCATCACAACTGATGTTGGACTAAAAAAATATACTAAATAAAATAAAAACAACTTAAAACAGACTACTAAATAGTAATTGGAGCGATTCCCATCATTAGCGATCCCTATCAGGTAGTCATTACCAGAAAGAAGACAAGGTTAATATTAGCTTAATTGGAAACTGTTGCACCCAACTGCCATTCTTTCATCAGGAGACGATACTTGAGACAGAAAAAAACATAACACAAATCACTGGCAGTTATACTCCAAATTATAAAGTAAGAATTGATCAGCACTTCACAGTAGTTTTGTCAGTAGTTTCTGTATTTTACTGAAAGGTATGCCAGGTAAACTGAACTAAAGGGAATTGTTACCTTCTGTTTCTCAACATCCAGTTTGCTCTTCTCCATGTCATTCTGGGCGACCAGCTTATCGAGTTGTTTACATCTTTGATCAAGTTCTTTCCGTTTAGCATCCAGCTGTGACTTCAAACATTCATTCTCCTCAAAAATCCTGCGAGAATGATCCCGAGCTAGGCACTGCATCTTTTGTATTTCTGAGGTCACAAAATAATTGCAAAACTTAACGAGCGGCTTAGTTATCTGTGTTTTCAGGCTCAACCATACTTTCATATAAAAATATAACAGTTTTCTGGATAGCAACCAAGTCATAATGATTACTGCTTTAGACGATCTTGAGGATGCTTCGACACAAATGAAATGTTATTCAAAGCACTTGCATTATATAGATCCCAAGTATTTGGTCCCTTGTACAAAATATTTGGTCCCTGATAATCCACTTGTGTAACAGTAAATCAATAGATAAAAGGGGGGAAATGCACATACCAATATTATAAGCTTGCAGTAAGGCCTCCTTCTCTTCCATTGCTTTATCAAGGGACAAATTAGTCTGATTATACTTGCATTCCAATTCTTGTAAATGTTTATTCTTGGCCTCAATCTCATTTGCCAAATTTGCAACAAGTTTGTCCGTTTTGCGGGACTCTTCATTTGTAAGATCAGTAATAGATTTCAGATCACCATTTTTGCGCAAGTACTCCCCAATTGGACCCTCAGCATAGTAATCATCGGACCGTGCAACCCACCCATATATCTCAGGTGCATGGTGTTTCTTTTCATACCAATCTTTTTTACCCAAATGTTTGGCTTCTAAGTAATTTTCGAATGCCATTGCATCCTTAAAACCACTCCAGTCTTTGCTAAAATCGACAATAGCATTGCCTGTGTGACCTTTGTAGTTCCATAAAGGAATGACTTTTAAGGGATTGAATCTAGATAATTGCTCTTTTTGCCTAGTCCCACTTTCGCCTACATGTCGACCATTTTTATACTCAGTAGGAACATTGACAAGAACACCCATCCAAGGAAACACAAAACGATCTTCCTCCTTCGGCTTAGAAGGCTCCGTCTCTATAACCATCAGTTGCAGAGATGGACTTGATTCAGCAACATCATTCTTCAAGAAATTTGCTAAAGCCCTGTGATTGGCCTTCACTTTTGCCCCGCGATTAGATGAGGAACCAACTCCTGTTGCATGCTGAAACAATTCCTTGTAACGGTAGTCTTGCTTCTTCTTCCCAGCACAGAAAGGACACTTGTAAGAGTTGTCTGAGATTTTTACTTGAAGCTCACCCATCTTCAGACAATTGTATGATTTATCCTCATACTCATCTATCTCTGAGTCACTTATCTCTGAGGCCTCTCCTGAGCCATAATCCATGAGATTGAAGTTGAGCTGAACCACAGAAGAAAAAAACAAGAGGTGTGGTGAGTAGACCAATGAAACAAAATTAAACAGGGTTCTAAAGTCATGCAGGCCGGTGACTTCATATGACAAACATTAAAGGCAGCTAAATAAAAAGAAGTGCAACGAGTATAAAGGGAGAAATGTTAACTTTCTAAGTCAAATCATATAAAACAATGCAACTCCTCAATTTATGTGTAAACCTAAAGTAACTGCATTATAACCAGTGACTTCATAAATATCGAAGGAGATCATAAGCCCATCAACCGCTTAGGTAATAAATGAAGATATATCCTATAAGAAAACAGTGGAAAGAGAAAAGCCACATGGAGAGGTTAGATACTGCCAAAGTTGCAATATATATGTGAAGCCTAGCAAATATTGGTTATTTACCTTATCCAATATGATGATAGAAAAAGGAAATTCCTTGAAAATGGTTACATTACCAAAAGAGAATACATCAATTAAAATTCTTGAAATATATTCCTACAAATAGAAAACTACCTTAAAATGATATTATTTTCTTAACATCACCCAAATCATGCATACACAACATCAAAGCACAGCATGCTTTAAGCACCCTACATGCACCTCCTAGTATGTGCTGCAAGAGACTGAGTATCTGACTCTAGTGTTAAATGTAGACATTAATATAGAAAATATCAAGTAAAGGAGAAAACAAACAAACTAGTTAGAACAAGACAATCGAAGTGACTACTGTCAACAAAAACACTTAGGAATTAAAAGCTAGTAACCAACAAAAGTGAAAGAATGAACTGACTAAATGTCCCCCCAGAACTATCAGACTATTACAGTTTCACCAAAATCATGATTCAGTGATAAAAGGGTGAGTGGGTTGTGTGGAGTCCCAGTGCCAAGTGATGGGGACATCGCACTGATTTCTTTTCGCATGTATCAACGCCGTCATCACCGTGTCACAACAGCCTATCTTTGGTTCTAATTTTGAGTCGTGATTATTGTGGTTTTCTTTAATTATTTGGGCGATTGCTTAGTCCATGTGTCGTAGTTGTCATTGGTTTTCATTTTGAGTTCATTTGGACTCCGTTTGAGTCAGTATTTAGAGCCTTGGATGAGTCTAGTTGGTTATGTCTTACTTAAACTTGTATGAGTTTTGAATTTCTATTGTTTAGACTCACATCGAGAATAATGGGAAACTTCTCTTTGTAGGAGTCTATTTAAAGAGACTCAATTCAATGAATAAAGCAATGAATGAATGACTAAAATTTTGCTATCAGTATTGATTTGATCTCATTTCGATTAAGTCAACTGGTGGTGAAGTCAAAAACCGGGTTGCAATCCGAGTTCAAATCCTCAATCTAAACTTTCAATTTTGATCCCACATCACCCAGGTTCAAGTCCCGGCTACGGACTATTTTCCAAAAAAAAAAAAATCAAAATCATGATTCAAACTTCATTCAGTTTTTGCAGTTTGGCTGTTATCAGAACATCAAACTTTCAGAGGAAGCTGCTTTCAACAATGCCAGTAGAAGTTCGATTCTAATTTTAATTCTCAGCCAAACAAGCACATATAGCTTGTCACAAGATTCAACTATAATAATGACCAAATAAAATACAACGAAATAATATACAACAGGGTCCAACTATAAATCCATTTAAAACTTCTAAAATTGTCACTTTGTTTCATAACCAAACACACTGTTATCTGATTAGGTTTACATTTCTCATTATTCAGACCACCTGGATGCACATCCAACATAACCGATTGACGTAACCAGAAACAATATGCTCATTCAAGCTCCTCATTTAGGAGCTTAAAAAGAAATGTAATCAACAAGCCTCATGCATAAACACATAATGCACTAGTAAGCAATCCATAACTAACCTTGTTTCAACTAATGGAAAACAAAACAATAAATGTTGCTTCCACATTCTATCTCATTTAGAGTCATAGATCAAACCATCTCAGAGAGATGATCAGAAGCCCGCGACAATCATGGAGAAAGCCCTTGAACACTCATCCTGCATACTGGCTCATGCAAGAAGCATTGGATGCTTCACTGGGTACCATATGCAGCAGCTTTGGTAACTATTGCGCTGCAACAGATGCTAAATGGATAAGACCAATACCTTTAGGCTTTCCACCCGTGCAGCCAGTGAAGCAGAACGGAAAAATATGCTAACAGCTATAATGCCTCTATAAAGGCAGGATATAAAGAACCAAAACCTTGAGATTACCCTAGCATGTGGCATTAGGTCATGTCATGTGTTTATGGAGACACTAAGTACCCCTGTCAATACTCCAGCTGGTCTAGCATCATTAATGAAGCTGCCATGAGCACAACAGTCCTTTCATGAGAAACACCAGAACTGGAATGAATTTTTCGAGTTCTATGTTCTCTCATGTATCCTTGAGTGTGCCCCTCTCAAGCTTTGTATACATTTCGTACATGGTCTACATTTTTTTGTGTTCAGCTCTGGATAACTAATGTTTTCAGCTCTGGATAACTAACTCTTTTATTTTCTAGAATGTATATGTTCATTTTGTAGGATCTAGAATCAAAGCAACACAACACTAGAGGGGGGGTGAATAGTGTTTATAAAATTTTAAACAAACTACTTGCAGGAAATAAAATATTCACAAGAAACTCAGAAAATTCAAACGCAAAGACAAGAGAGTTATCCTGGTTCGGTCCTTGTGACCTACATCCAGTCCCCAAGCAAACCGCTTGAGATTTTCCTTTCCTGATTTGTGTACACCTACAACCAATGCCTTGTACACCACTTGACAAACGCCCTTTGCCAAATGTGCACAACTCCTCTTTACACCAAGAGAACAAACACCTTGTACAACTTTCTTCTACTCCAAGAAGACGCCCTTGTACAAATGATCTTCTTTGAATGATTACAATGATCCTATAAGCCTTGAAATTGAATGTGCTTGTGGACAAGGTTTCTTATAGGAGGGATTTCAGAAATCTTCACAATTGAATTTGGAATTTGGTGAAGAAAACTGAAAGTGAAATAGGTTTTCAGAAAACAGAATTTTTGGAGAGAGTTTTAGGCTGAAAACTTTGGATTTGAATTAGTGATTTGACCCTAGGACAATACCCCTATTTATAGGTGAAATCCATAGTAAGTTAGGGTAGTTATCAGGCCAAATTCAAATTTTGAAACGTTGAAAAACGCAACAGAAATCACCAACTGCACAGCAGTTACCAACTGCCATTAGTTGACTTGAACAGAAGATTAGTCGACTAGAAGAACAAAATTTTCAAGACTAGTCGACTACAATAACGGATAAGTCGACTATCAAAAGACTGATACAGATATTTGGTTTCTGAAAAACTGAATGTAGTCGACTATAAGGCACTGTTAGTCGACTATATAGGATGTTAGTCGACTATACAAGTTTGATAAGTCGACTAAGTTTCATGTCAGACAGAAACAGAGAGCAAGGGAATTTTTGTATGGGTTATTAGTCGACTTGGGAAAATCTATAGTCGACTAGGATATCTGTTAGTCGACT